>BGPR01009721.1:18459-39276 GCA_013235015.1 Araneus ventricosus
GCAATAAGTGGGTCTTCTAGATGCAATAAGTGGGTCTTCTAGATGCATTATTAAATGGTAAATAAAAGCTACTATTGACAGAAAAAAATACTAATCAAAGATTTGAACTATACTATAATACACGTAGATTTCATTGATATGTTAACTAATTCGAGAAAAATTCTCTCGGATTTATATAACACACTCTAAGAACCAATGGCTTTAATTACTTGATAAAAAAAATTCGATTTTTCGGTTCGCTTTGCCAAATTTTCTTGCCAATAGCCATAAATTCTAGCAAACCTTCACGAATCACTGACCGATCACCTCCTGTCGATGACCGATAGGTGAATGATTAGGCGTTAACGGCTTGTACGCAAATGCTACTGTACGAAAGCGTCACAACACGAAAGCATCGTATTACAGTATCGTTTACCACATCATTTTACATCGGCACTACATAGATAGTGCTACAGTAAAACAAAGTAGAGCTTATATACTTGCTGTGACGTAAAATACTTCATAGCCAGCTGACGTAGGAATTCGGAATACTTAATTGTTGCCAACAGGTGTTTTGAATTTGCTATTTCAGAGGCATTTCGGATAACCCGGGTTTTATTTACGTACTTAATTTTAACTGATTATAATGTTTTCAGGTTAATCCTGGACTTATTAAAATGTTTTAGTGTTATAAATTTTATTGAGCATTCACCCTTGGGAAATCCCAATTGGTGACCTTGTTTTTACCCTTCTTATTTTTTGAAATTTGATCCTTTTATTCTTGTATTTTGATTGTTGTTTGACTGACGTGGACTTAGATGGATTTTATTGTTTTCTGGACTGGTGAGAGACCACGGGATCTGTTTTTGATGCTCTTTTGTGGGATTTTTAATGATACTTTACAAAAAATTTTATTGTCTCCTTCTTTTTACTGGTGTGTTGTACTGAGCTTGTGCTTGTGTTTTGCTCATTTGGATGCATACTGGGGGCTCCTCCTTTTGAGTGTTTTGAATATTTTTAATGTTGGTTCCAGATCTGATGACAAAAATCAAACAAAATTCAATTAATTTATGGTTCTCTCCAAGTGTAATATCGATTCGGTGGCGTATTGTATCTTTTCTTGTGAGTGTGTTTTAGGTTACTTTATTTATTTTGTTGTCCTTTTCTTGCAATGTTTGTAACGTTATGTGCTGCGTTTGTGATGCTTTTGTGTGTGTCATGTCATATGGATATTCTTGTATTGCTTTTATATTTCCCCACCGGTCTGCTAAATGCCTTACACCCTTTCGGGTAGGCCGGACCGGCGTGGGTTTTTTTTTTTAAAAAAAACACCCGGGTTTCGGTTAACCCTAGTTCGGTTAACCGGGGTTTTACTGTATGTCGTTTTGGAGCGATCCCTTGAACGACTTAAACCTACAGTCACATCTTCAACGTTTTGTCACAAAATAGCCTGGATGTTGCCCATATTTGGCGGGCAGGCACTCCATTGTCACCAAACACGGTAATCCCAGAAATGCGCAGCAGAAAGCAAAGCAAAACGGGACCACACAGCGGGGCCGAGTATTCCGTCGCAGCAATCCGCAACTGAAGGCAACTCTTTTTTTCCAATCCACGCGCTGCAGGAATACTAATGAAACGTTCGGCGTGTGAGTTCTCTACCGCTAGCTTCCTCTTGTCGGACGAGCAATAAATGTAATGTTTGACTTCTTTCATATAAAAAAGGATCCCATCCTTAGAATTATGGGTCCTCACGCGCATAAAAAACTGTCATTTCTTTTGAGTTGTCTTAATTGTGGTTTTTGGCGAGACCACCGCTTCGTTGTCCGACGGCATAAAAAATGTCACATTGTTATTTATTGATACAATTATGTGCAGGATGCCGGGCACGACGAATGTTATTATGGGTGCCTCAACTGTCAATTAAAGGCGATAAAATTGATGCGTTTGAGGGTTGTTTTGAGTGGAGTCGTCGCGCAATTCGTGTCGAGGAGGCGCAAAGTTTCGCTATTAATGTCTGAAGGTGACGTTATGTGCCAGTCACACCGTGACGGGGAGATGTGACAGAATATTGATGTTCTTTAATCATCGAGAAAAAATGATGTCGGAGACGATGTCAGGTGTTCGTCTGTACGAATATCAGATACTAAACTACTCCAAAGGTTCCCTCCTCTTTCACTATTTGAGGCCCTTCTTTCCATATCAGTGCTAATCACACCCATTTCTCAATAGCATTTTTGCTCAATTTGACCCACTTTCTTATAAATTTTAGAATCTTAAATAACTAGAAAATTCCCCCGTCATAGTAGGACGGGTGCAAATTGCCTCTTCATTCGAGCGATTTCCCGTCAAATTTGACGTGTTTAAACAGATATATATGAGAGAGAAATTGTTAATATTGATTGAAAACAAATAAAATAAACATATGCTTTATGACAGGAATTTTTTTTATTTACATATTATTTACACTTCTTACAAAGCACTTCTCTGCTTGTCGAACGCTGCCAAAAAATATTTTCAAATTATATCATCACGATTGCTATAAATAATCAGATGCATCGTGACGTCCAAACTACATCAAGCGCATGATATACCACTGACGTGATTTACTACTTTCTATTTTAAAAAATGGAAATTAATTTGAAATAATGAATAATATAATTTAAAATTTCTCGGGAACTATTGATCATAGCGAGATAAATTTTATATCAATCGATAGTAAATTTTATTTCGCTATTTTAGAGCTATTAAATTTGAAATTAGAACCACAATTACTCTTTTAAATTTCAAACTACTGAAATTTAGGTTCTCTATCAATCGGGTAAGATGTTGAACTTTACTTTTTTTTTTCTAAAATGAAATTTTGGGATCTCAAATTTGAACATAAAAATTTTTTTAAATATCACTTTAAAATAAAGAGTTGAAGAAGATTTTGGCGAAAAAATAATCCTCCAGCAACGAATATTGAGGTCAGGAAAAATCCCCAAAGCTTAAGGTCGCCATCTTACCCGACCTTCCCCTACTCATTTTCATTTGTTGCTCGAAGAACAACCACCAATGTGTTCGCGGTGCGACTGTCATATATCTGTCCGCCATATCCTGCCTGAATACACGAATTTGAATGCTCAGAGTTTGCAATTTTTTCAAATGTCTTCAATTTCATTATCAGCTTTACTGGATAAAACGCCTCGTATTAACCTTTTTGCATTTTTAAAATCCATTAAGTTTTATCCACTCATTTAAATTATGTTAATATTTTAGAGTACATTTTTACATCTGTCGTTCTACAAGTTTTTATATCCTTTTATATTGCTATGTCTTTTATCTTTTGTTTGGCACAGTATTTGGCATAAAAAACCAAACAAAACCAAATTTTTGTATACGAGAAAGCAGTGGCAAATCCAGGATTTTCGTCTGGAGGGGCATGAGGTCTTAAAAATGTTGTATCGCCGTGACGTCACGACTTATGTAAGTCAAAACACTTTACTCACCTGACAATAAGAATCACAAAGGACACTACTACACTTTCGATAATTTAATGGAAATGCGGTGTAAAAACTACCTACCTTAGCACACGACAGCCGGCCTACCCATTAGGGTGTAAGACACTACGAGGACTGCCGGGGAAAGAGAGCCAACCACATCCTCCAGAGAGACAACGGAGCCCCCCCCTCCGGAACAGCATTTATTTTGACATCCAAGAAAGATACAAAAACGCCAGACTGGGCGATAAATAGAGAAAACCAAACATAACAGTTATATCACATATATAAAAATAAATTACATTAATATTCAAAACATACGCCCGTCTGGGGCAAGAGCAAAGGAACTAAAATAACAGTTTAAAACAACACAATAACAAGAAAACTAAACAGGACGAAACACAAATGCACATTGGAACGTATCTACAACACCCCGTTGGTAAGGGGTAGAGATCATAGATCCCGGAAGCCTTTACAAACCCTACCCTGATAGAACTGAGGCAGGAAATCGGTCAACACCATTGCCTACGAGGGGCAGTGACGTCGTTTTCAGCTCTCGCACGTAGCGTACGGCAATCATACCAAAACAAGAGTCGTCCTACTTTTCTCCGTTTTCCCACAGTTGAGCACAGAAAACATTCTTCCGTGGGTTGTAATATTTTTAAAAATGAAATTATTTTTTAAAATATCATAAAAAAATAAAACATCCCACACTGTAAGAAATTATACTAATGAAAAGTCTAATGATAACTTTGTTTGAAGAGTATTAACTAACAGGTTAATGTTGTTGGTTTTTTTTTTTTTTTTTTGACATCATTCCAGTGAAAATAGTTCATTTGATGTTTCAAAGTCAACTAATCTAACTATAATTAATGCCAAATAATAGTAGAATTATTAATTATTATTATTAAGGCCAATAATAATAAAACGTAAAAAAGAATAATCGCTAGACTAAATAAAATTGCTACGAACGTGCGTATCGTAGAACAAAATTCGCGAAGTCCAAGCAACGGAAACCTAAACTAATTCGAAGTCCACATTCAATCGCTTGTTTTGTTATAATTTTCATACGAGAGCAA
The DNA here is from genome assembly GCA_013235015.1 of Araneus ventricosus. Classification (NCBI taxonomy): domain Eukaryota; kingdom Metazoa; phylum Arthropoda; class Arachnida; order Araneae; family Araneidae; genus Araneus; species Araneus ventricosus. The sequence goes on from BGPR01009721.1 coordinate 22,997, forward strand.
AGAACGACGTCATTGGCTCTCGGCGAAGCGAGCCAATCATATTGTCCGATTTCCTGCCTCAGTTCTATCAGGGTAGGGTTTGTAAATATGCATCCCGGAAGTCCCAGAAGGCAACGTATCAAAAGACACCCACAAGCAAAACGATATCAGTGAAAAAAGTCATAATAACCGCAAGAGTAACAGCAAATAAAACGTAGCAGTACAAACAAAATAAAAATTAAGAATAAATCTAAATAACAATATTAAAACAGTAACAATTGATGTAATAACTAGTCGAAAAAACGTTTTCGACCGCGTGAATGCTACAAGAAAGGGTAGGATGACTACAAAAGCCGGAAAACGTTCGAGCCTGTCAAGCCAGAAAGCAATGCCTCCACATTTTATTTTTTTAAAGAAAGAGATTAAGAACAAACAGTAGCAGTGATTTGAAAAAAAAATCAAGAATTTTGGTTTATCTCTGGGGAGGCTGCAGCCCCATAGCCCCCCCCCCCACCGAATTCGCCACTGCGAGAAAGTATAAATGATTTATAATATAAAAACTGACGTTGGGGTTGACGTATCTTCCCGCTTTTGGAGCCGAAGAAAACTTTGTTTCCTGGTCCGACGCCACACGAAGTTGCGTTTCCCGGTGATTCCCAACAGATAAGGAAGGGTTTTTTCCCCTCCTGAGAGTAATTGCAATGGATCTGACTCCGGCGGAGGTCTGCTCCGTCGACATGTGTTCCAGCATCGCTGGTGGTTTGACAATTGTCGCCTCACCTGCGCACTCTTCGAAGGCAGATTGAATTTCAAAATTGGGATACAAAACACCTGTTTAGTTTTAATGGTTAACTTTTTAGTTGTAGTGGAATAGATACAATGGTTCCCGATTTTCCCTGCTATCCAACTATATTGAATATTAGAAAATCACCCGTCATGGTTTGACGGGTGCAAATTGCCTCTTCATTCGAGAGATTTCCCTTCAAATTTGACGTGTTTAAATAGATATATATGCGAGAGAAATGTTTAACATTGATTGAAAACAAATAAAATAAACATATGTTTTATGACAGGATTTTTTTTTTCATTTACATATTATTTAAATATTTCTTTATTCACAAAACCTCTTGGTAAACAACATTCCGTTTGGAGTATTTTTCGTTGTTTAATAATTTTCCTTGTACTTCAGATGTCTTTGTGTAAATTTTAACGTGATTGGGAATCCTAGACCTTGAGAGTGCAACATAGAGCTGTCCATGTGAAAAGACAGGCTCATCGACGTCAATTCGAACATGATCGAAAGTTTGCCCCTGCGATTTGTTGATAGTCATCGTGTAAGCTGGAATTAACGGGAATGACGACGGTTGAGAACGAATGGTAGATTCACATCACTGGTGGTTAATTTAATTTTTGGCAGAAAAACAACATCGCCATGATTACATTCAGATACAAAATTTGGCGTCCAAACTATATCATGCGCATGATATACCACTTATGTAATTTACTGCTTTCTATTAAAAAACGGAAATTACTTTGAAATATAGGACTAATATAATTTAAAATTTCTCGGGAACTATTGATCATAGCGAGATAAATTTTATATCAAACGATAGAAGATTTTATTTTACTATTTTAAAGCTATTAAATTTGAAATTAGAACGACAATTACTCTTTTAAATTTAAAATTACTGAAATTTAGCTTCTCTAACAATGAAATAATGCAGTTTAACGTCTCGCAGCGCTGTGGCGCGAGTTTTATTGTTGGTGACGTCAGAGCGTTACCGGAGGATCTGGGCTATCATATTAGTAATTGGCGTTCATGGTAGGATTTGGCTCTTGTGATTTGGAACTCCAAGTAACAACAACAAATCGTCTTTAGTCACACATCGCTTAATTTTATTAATTATACAATGGAACTTAGCTAATTCGAAACTTTTTTCGATTTATCCAAAAATTCGATTTGAAAAAATAGGTCTAAAATTGAGCATAATAAGAGAAAATGATAATTTTAAACTAAAAGTGGCAGTAAAGATTTACTCTTAACATGTGACAGTTTTAATAAATAATAAATAAATAAACAATAAATATTCAGTAGTAATTAATTAGTGGTTAAGTAAGGAGTAGTAATTGATACAGTAAAATTAATTATAATTTTAAACTAATTTAATAACTTTAAAAATAAGTTCAGTGAATAAGTAATTTTAATTATACAAATAATATACTTGCCCATTCAGTACAACAAGTGTACTATAAATTTCAAAATGCCCAATACAATCACATCTAAAGTTTCGAAGATTGTTTTTAACCGCTTAAGGACCAAATTATTTTTCACTCTCATATGTACATATATTTCATAGAACGAATAAACTCGGGTTATGTCTTTGGGTGGTTAAAAGTGAGAATTTTTTCATTGCTTTTTTTAATCGAATTCATTGTGCAAGAGTTAACTCCTTCGTTGGAGTAAGGGCATTATTTACTTACGATCACTGAGGCTGAGGTTCAGAACTGTTTAACTAAGAAAAACGATTCAGACATAGAAGCAATTATTTCATTTGACTGCGAATTTACCAAAATTAATTCGATTTATAAATATACAGGTTGTCCACACTTATCTTGATCCAATAGCTAATTTCTAAACCGTTAGAGATAAACGTATAGTTCCAATTGAAAAAAATATTTTAAATAAATGAAGAATTATATTTTATGTTTTCTGAGTCTATAAATATATTTCTGAAATAGTTACGAATTCTAACTTTCTATACGGTCCCCCGGTCCTATCAGTCATATTTAGAAAAATATTTATGGCACTCTAACATTCTAAACAAAACAAGTCCCACTCTTCTGCGACAAAAACTGAGCGAGTTATGGAGCTTTGAATTGCATGATTTTTAACCAATCAACGGCCTCGCCGAGCAAGTGCTGCGCATTGATTGGTGGATCGTCTTTAAGATGACTATTGAAATGGTGTAAAGTGGTCTAAGTCAGCGATATTCAAACCCCATAACTCAATCAGTTTTAGTCGCTGAAGAGTGGAACTTGTTTCTGTCTAAAATATTAGAGTATGAAGAATATTTGACTAAATATGATTCAGAGGACCGGAGGTCTGTATAAAAAGTTAGATTTCGTAACTTTTTCAGGAATATATTTATTCACTCAAAAAACATATATTATAATTCTTCCCTTCATTTAAAGTATTTTTCGAATTGGAACTATATGTCTATCTCTAACGGTTTAGAAATTATCTTTTGGATCAAGATAAGTGTGGACACCCTGTATTAAAGCATTTTCCTAATTGGAACTATATGTCTATCTCTAACGGTTTTTGAAATTAGCTTTTGGATCAAGATAAGTCTGGACACCCTGTATATCCAAATACAAAGATTAACAAAAGAAATGAAACTAGATTAAAGTAAAAATGAGAAAAAAAATCCCATTTCAATCTTTGCTTTGTTTGACCCTTGACGACGTACAAAGCTATATTCTTCCATTTTGTTTTTTCGCTTTGTCTTCACTCTGTTCTATTCGAATTATAAACGATATTTTAACATTATATTATTGGGAAATTGAAGGTACCTGATAATAAATTGGTTTAGGATTGGTTATATTAACGATCCGTTTTGAAGCAACACGAGGGGTATTTCGGGACTGGCCTAGTTATTTTGAACTGTGGTCAAATGACGAGGACGGCTCTGGAGCTGGAACTCCCCCCTCCAAACTTTCGCTCCATACCAGCGGGAGGGTGTTTCACCCATGACGTCAGATTTAGCGTGCACCACGCCCACATACACGGCACATCTTCAGTGGAATCGGATTTCGAATCTCAAATCGTCAGCTCCGTTAGCCGAGACCTTACCACTAGGCCAACGCGGCTCCAGATAATAAATTGTAATCACCAACGAATTCGAATTAAAAACGTTCCATTTAGTCAAATTACACTGTTATACTTATCTACTCAGAGGAAGTATTTGCTCCAATACTAATCCAAACTTGGCAGAATCGTCAGAAACCGACACTCAAGCAAACATTTAATATCTATTATGAATTTTATGCTAAAAACCCTGTGCACCTTGGTGGCTTCCGTTACAATGTCCATTTCCGTACTTCTGAAAACAATTACATCGACTCAACCACCGCCACAACCGCTAATGACTCTTCCACTGACAAATCACCCTATTAATTGCTCCACCATCATCAATACCCGAAATTGGCTCACGCAACCATTAGCCAACAACTGGCCCAAACTTTGTTTATCTTCTTCACCAAACCACCTGGTCTTTAATTTCGGCAGTTGATTTATCGTCTGCGGTTGTTTCCGGAGCCCCCTCCTAGAAAATTCGAACACAATGCCCCCGTGTGAGACTGGTCCTCCAGATGCAACGGAGTAGGTGCGGTCCGTACGCTTCTGTTGCGGGCTGGATCTAATCTCCGATACGGTCCGCTGGACCGAAACATTAAAATCTCATCAGAGCCCCACTACATCAAAGATTGGAATAATTGAGCGGGTATGAATTAATTCGCGGCTCTACGGGGAAGACGCACACAAAGGCTCTCTTGGCCTTGTTGCTGTTCGTGGGAACACTCGGTATTACGTGGTGATTATTATCCTGGTATTGTTTAGTTATCTTGTTGAATGAAAAAGTGTAATCGGATGAAAACACATGTTGCATTTTGATCTACAACCATCGGAGTGTTCACCCTAAGATTTTTTCGGATACTTACACGATATGCTATGGCAGAACTGAGGACCTTCTTTGCACTGAAATGCCTCATTAAATTTCGGCACCTGGGCAAAAGGCCACACGAGCAGAATCTCAAGGGTTATTGTTCTGTAATTATTATTATACTAGCTTATATACCCGGTGTTGCCCGGGGTAGAAATATTTTCCAAGTGTAAGTGCTTATGACACTTTAAACTTAATTAAACAGTTTTCCACTATAACGTCTTTCTTGATTTTTCTTTTGCCCTCTCCTGTGAACCACCTCAGACGAGTCTGACAACCCTTGGAATTCAATCTTCCCATCTCCATCATCGCTACGGAGGCATCAGAAATAGTTCATATCATGCTTTTTATGGCACACTAAAAGCTACGAAATAGAAAAGGGAATTAAGTGCATGCTACGGAATAAAAATGGAAATTAAGTGCATGCTACGAAATAAAAACGGAAATTAAGTGCATGCTACGAAATAACAGCGGAAGTAAGAAGTCTGCCTTGGAGCCAAAGAAAGCAATATTTTCTTATCAAAACTTTAACAGTGGTAAAAACACGAGAATAAAAGATTTCATGAAACAATAAATTGGATTGAATTTTATTTTATAACAATATAAAGCATTGTTACAAACTGAGTTTAAAATGAATTCTAAAATGTTTATTAAAATCGAAGAAAACATTGCACAACAATTAAATTGGTTTCATTGAAAAGATAATTTTTGGCTCTTCAAGGTGGTGCAAAAATAATTTTCGTGCGATAATTATTTCAGAAGTTTTCGGCGAAAAACATCTAAAAATAGATTAATTTTCGTTATTTAATTAAATAAATAAAAATCTAAAATTTTTACGGCGTTAGCTCCCTCTTGTGCTAATCCATCATTATGCCAATTTGGTCGCCATAAGTCCAAAGGTGTGGGTGTTCATAAAGAACCAAAAAACGAACAAACATACTTTCCTCTTTTATATATATAGATTACAGACAATTACATTATTTCAATGCTTCTTGTAAATAACTGGTAAGGACACATTAGAAAAGAAGGCCGCAGGTTCTCCATCTCTGTGCTGTGGCTTCTTAGAACATACACTTAGTAATGTGGCTGCTATCGAACCAGAGTATTGCTGGATTAGAAAAAAAATTCGACGGGAGGCCGTCTCTGCGAAACGGCCGCTGGGACTGAGGGGCGTAAACATACTTACCTTACTCAACTGGGACTAAACTAGCTCTATGTGACTGAAGTAACTCTTTGTGACTCCGAGATTATGTGACTGGAATAGCTTTTTGTAACTCTCAATTTATGTGACTGATACGGGATTTTGGATGGGTTTTTTACGCGAAAAAAAAATTCTTGTTTTCAAATGTAATACAGTCGGACCTCTATTTAACGAAGTCTCTAAATCCCGAAAAAAAGTTCGTTATATGGAAAATTCGTTAAATAGAGATTTACCTTTTAAAATACTTTAAACTACACAAAGCAGATTTTAAATTCATAAACACTAAATATTAAAAAAGTAATTAATCAGACCTTTATATTGTAAATTCTTATCTATTTGTTTTACATATCTTACCCAGCAAAAAGAAATCTGCAATGAAAACAAGAATAAAACAAAACATTGTCCTGGAATACACTGTATTTTCAGTTTTAAAAAATAATTTTATATTAAAATTAATGAATTTTAGCATTTCATCATACGAAGGTTTGTTGATTTCTGCATCATGATCATTTCCATCTTCATCATCTTCGCCTTCATCTCCATTCATTGCTGTATTGTTTTTATTTTTCACACTGTCCACTTCAAAACTGCCTTATCCACATCTTCATAGACACATGCTTTTAAACGTTTTGAACAAGGATTCGAGGAATCATAATTATGTATCTTATCGCGATTTTTTTATTATGGTTGATAAGCTGTTTGGTGGAATACCAATTTTAAAGCAATATCCTTTTTTTCACGCCTTTATCCACCTCATGATGAATTAAATTTTTTCTTTGATGCTCAAGCACTTTCGTTTTGACATTTTCCAGCATCAAGGTCATTGATCACCATAAAATGTGTTAAAAGAAAGAATAAGTTTGAAATGTTTAGAAATATTTTGAGAAACAGGGAGAAAATAAAATATTGGATCATAAGAAAAAGTTCGTTAAATAGAGAATGCACTTCGCTATTTGGAGGTTATTTTACGAAGAAATTCGCAAAATGTTCTTGGTTCCAAGAAAAAGTTCGCAAAATAGAGAAATTCGCAAAACAGAGGTTCGTTAAATAGAGGTCCGACTGTATATTTATTCATATTATTAATATTGGATACAATTTTTGTTAGTAACAATCTTATGTAAAATCGTACTATGGTATGAGAAATAGCAAACGTAATTCAACAATTCTGGAGTAATATTTCGCGTGAAGGTAAGATCGATGAATGAATTGCCCAATGTACTTGGATAGTTTGTAGGAACCATATTGAGATTAAAATGATGTTTAAGAAAATCAAATGCCTTCTCTTTTCTCTTCGAGTCTATATTGAAGTCTCCCATCATTATGATCGGTACGTCTTTATCTATATCGAACTCTTGATCGATAAGCAAACATGATTCCGAGTATTTCACTGCGGGCGCGCGCATCGGCAGCTGTGACGTCATCAAAATTCTTCATGATTTTCACCAACTTTGGAACTCGACTGTGACTAAACCGTAATTCCAAATTCTAAAATTCTTTTTGCAATCTTCAATGTCCACCTTTCTCTGTTAAATGAAACTTAAACCAACTCTCTATGATATTTGGTTGCGGAGTTATAAGCGTTTAACTTTACCACGAAAAGCGTCATAATTTTTTCCTTTCCCGACACACCATTAGACCACTAAGTTTACGTCAGACGGATTAGTGGAGGTTCATTTAAGAAACTGCATTTTCATAGCAAAACCTATGCACAAAATATACCAAATTATACAGAAAATTATCTCTGTTTCAAAATTATCTCAGCAGTCTTGAAGCTCTGAAGGACAGACCGTTGGACATACAGAGACGAAATTTGGCATAAGCATATTTGAAAGATAAATGTGTACCTCTGGAGCTGTTTTTTTTTTTTAATTTTAAATTAATTAAATTAGGTTGTGAGAAATTTTGGCGTTTTCCTTGATAACCTAAAATACTATAATACAAAAAATATTTTCACTCACACCAATAAAATTCAAAACCCATTTAATGATGTCCAATTAAGTTGCCTTTTAACTTTTTCTCTAACTTTAATAAATTTGCAACATATTTTTTAGGCGTTATTTGCAACAATACTTTTCATTGTTTTGCAATTAGGTCAATCTAATTTTAATCAATTAAACCAAATGTTTATTTTCTTCTCTTCCTGTTTTAAGCTAAGATAATATACAATCAATTTTTACTTTCTTTTTTTATTTCATCAGTTTTTCAGGAAAATTTACACGTAAAATCCTCTAAATTAATAAGATTGAGAAGTATATCAGCAAATGAATGATTATGGTTACTATGTTTAATTCTTTTATCCATGTTTTAATCCAGATAACAAGCTGCTGGATGTAGAAAATGCTTGCGTCATTTTTAATAGCCAAAATCACGTCGTTGAATTAATTAAGATCGTCAAAACTTTCTGCAGGGCGACCGTTGAACCTAGAGCTACCGGTGAGCACGTCTAGAAAGTAGTAAAGTGCTCACTAAAAACGTTTTCAAAAGAATTTGGTTGGGTTTAAACTAAGTCAATCAAATTTTAAATTTCTTCATTGATAACACGGGTATATTACAGTAGGCTCTTGTTAACAGGATGGTCAGGAAATGCTTCGTTCCGAGATAAATCGAATTTATACAATTTTGATGAAGAATTTACAGGAAAAATGATGAAAATGTAAAATTATTATTTTTTTTTATTTGAGACATTAGAGTTTAATTAACACAAAGAAAAAGAAATTAACAAAATTTTAATGTTATTTTAGTTTACAATTCGCCTAATTAGAAAGGAAAACAGAATGTAGAAGTTTACCCTCTGGGCTATGAAGAATGAAATGATAGAAGACCGTTTGGCGCATATGTACTGTTCGACAAGATTATGCGCGGATTTCTAAAGATCTTTTTTTTTCTGCAGGTGTGCTTTCATCTTATTTAGCAAGTAATTCAGTAACGCCCTCAGAGTGCTAATGCGCCACCGTGACTTAATTTCTGATGGGTTACAAGGTTTTCCTCATCGCTTTCAGGACATTCTTCCAGAAATTCCTTGTTTCTTCTGAACCACAAGTTACACGGGACTAACATCATCGTCATAAAACTTCGCAGCTTATTCAGTGTCAGATCTTCGTTGAGTAAATCCATTGTTCACTGCTTCTTCATCCACATTTCAGAACGGTCGACAGATCAATACAATAGGAAGGTTGAGAAAGATGCGGTCTTCCCACACATTCAGCAGCCGCAATCTGCTTCCTTTTTTTGGGGGAATCGTCACGGATAATCGATCCCGTTTAATCGAGAGTCTGCTGTATCCACATAAAACCAGTCCTACACCATAGAGAACAAAAAAATTGGGCTTTTCAGTGATGGCTGTTCATTTTCATCAATTTTTTCGTCTTATTAATTTTTTAATAATTTTTTTGTCAAAATACAAGTTACCATTATGCTGATAATATTTTCATTGCTTTAGTTTTACTGTGCGCGTTGCGTGCATTTTACTCTGATTTTATGTACGTTATCGTTTATATAGGACTAATTTTTTTAAGGTATCCGAACACGTTCGGCGCAATTTTAAAATTATTTTAAATGCCATAATACGTTTTCAAGTTGAACTTGTAGAGATTAATAATAGGTAATGTTGCAGTATAAATTATTATGAATTTGGAAAACCTAAATTTGTGCTTGTTTTTCAGAGGAAATTTTCAAAAACTGACATGCTAGAGATAAGCTTTCTAATAATTCAAATAAAACTATTACTAAAATAAACTGCATACTATGGACTAGTGCTTGTACTAGAATCTTTAACATTCTTTGGATAAATAAAATTTTACGACTAGTAGACAATCATTATAAGATTTTCAGCAAATTTTCCTGCTCATTTTTCAAATAAAGGGATATAATTATAAAAATATTGTTACAATATTCATTTATTCAATTTTACATTCACTAGAAACATGTGAAGAAAATCTCTAGTTCAGAACATTCGAGATGATAATATCTTGGAGTTATCATGTTTTGCAATTAATGAAAAGTATGCATAAGTATAGTTTTGAGAAAAAGAATTAGGCCACAGGTTTTGCCACACTCTTAGAATTAAATATCTAGGCTTTGAAAACATTCCCTAAAAATACTAACATCCTTATAGACTTGAAAATGCAGGTTAAGAGAATTTTTGTAGGTTCTGTCCTTTAATTACTACTTTCGTTATTGAAACGCCCATTTCCAGTTTTCAGTTGTTCAAGTAATAAATTTTCTAACATCTTCTAATTAACGTACCGACAAGGTAAATACGTTTTAGAAAGGTAAGTAAAATGAACTATCCAAAGTAGTCAAAGAATTAAAAAAATGGGAATTTTGGCCGAAAATCGACTTTTCCAAGCAGCCGTGATACCTGTAAATAAAGAACAGACGAATCCAAGTAAGAAAACATAATCACACTACGGTTCTCGGACGTGGAGATTAGAATCTCTTTTAAATTATTTTTTTATGTTTCAAGGTGAGACACCGTTGCGTAAGCATTTGAATATCATAAATGTAATACGCTACATTCGAATGCAAATTCAGAGCAGCCAATAATGGAAGGCTGGACAACATTCTCCACACACTCATTGATGAAGCTGATAGCAAGCAGTAAATCTGAGCTCAGTAGATCTCTTTGACCGTAAGAGGAACTTGGAAGAGGGCGTAGTTCAGTTGCGAAAAGGAAAGTTTTGAATGGAAAGTGTCTAGCGAAAAGAAAGCGTCCAAAGCAAAAAGTTTGCCAGCCAGTGGCGTGGCGAGGGTAAATAGCGCCTGGGTCTTAATACGGGATTAATTTGGGAAACCGTAGGCATCGAATGCGCAGGAGACCTATAAAAAACTCACTGCGCATCCAAAACCGTGTTTGGCGACGCCAAAGAAAATTGGCGAGAAAATAGTACGCACCCTAAGTTCCAGGTTTACCCTGTTCTTACATCACTGTTAGAAGAGAACCTTGTTCCAGATGAGTGTTTGGAACCTAAATTGTCAAATCTGGGCTGAGGCCGGTGGTGGCCACAGATTTCCTACTTGAACTTTCGCAGCAATTCTTGAGTTTTGCGAGCAGTATGGGTATTGTCATGCAGGAGCATGACAGCATCACTCAACATGGCAGGGCGTTTGCATCAGATGGCTTCACGATGGCCCAGTGACCACTTCCTTTTTCCGAAATTGAATTACACTTATCTGGAATAATAAGTGTTCCGTCAATTTCGGTTAGGTTCTCTTCCGACCGTGATGTGAAAACAGCTGCCGAGAACTGGCTCAATGGACAAGGATGCGATTTCTACTAAGCTGGGTTAAACAAGTTGGTCCTGCGTTTAGATTAAATGCCTAAATAGATTTGGCGATTATGTGGAAAAGTGATCGGCAAGTATGCTTCTTAATCCCTTTTTTCATTTTCTGTCTAATATTAATGAATAATATTTTATTACCTTTGTAAGCTTTTTTCGGGAGGGATTGATCCTTGTATCACATATTTTTTTTATCCCAGTCGTGATCAGGTGCTTAACAAGCTTAAATGGCGCCAGGCGTAGGGTATTATTTTTACGTTCTCTCAGCATATTTTTCTGATGAATGGCATAAACGCAAGCTTAAATGGCGCTAGGTGTATGGTATTATTTTTACGTTCTCTCAGCATATTTTTCTGATGAATGGTATAAACGCAAGCTTAAATGGCGCCAGGCGTATGGTATTATTTTTACGTTCTCTCAGCATATTCTTCTGATGAATGGTATAAACGCAAGCCTAAATGGCGCTAGGCGTATGGTATTATTTTTACGTCCTCTCAACATATTTTTCTGGAGAATGGCATAAACGCAAGCTTAAATGGCGCTAGGCGTATGGTATTATTTTTACGTTCTCTCGGCATATTTTTCTGATGAATGGTATAAATGCGAGCTTAAATGGCGCCAGGCGTATGGTATTATTTTTACGTTCTCTCGGCATATTTTTCTTATAAATGGCATAAATGCAATAAGCCTTGATATCATGGCGCCCCCGAATAAAACTGTCGGCGAGGGCATCTATACCCTTTGCCCCCGGTCAATACGCCACTGTTATCAGCGGAGATTAGGACCAGATTAAGTCTTATACAGGCCTATATACAATACGAGCTTTCGGGAGCCCCTTTTCCGTCCCCAACCATCAAATCCAAATATTTTTTTATTGATTTTCATCTAATCTTTATACGAACAGTTTTTCAGTAACAAATATTGAAAAAAAAAATTGCAACGGGAGGCTGTCTCTGCGGAACGGCCGCTGGGATTGAGGGGCGTAGACTTACCTTATTGAACTGTGACTTTCTGTGACTAAAGTAGCTCTATGTGGCTATTAATTCTATAGTCAATAGTGACTATTAGTCTAGTATGTCTATGTGACTATCTATGTAAAATTCTTCGTGATTTTCACCAACTTTGGAACTCGACTGTGACTAAACCGTGATTACAAATTCTAAAATTATTTTTGCAATCTTTAATGTCTACCTTTCTCTGTTAAATGAAACTAAAACCAACTCTCTATGTTATCTGGTTTCGGAACTATACGCATTTAACTTTAGCACGAAATTCGACATAATTCAACAATTCTTGAGTAATATTTCGCGCGATAGATGAATGAATTGCGAGCATCGGTGGCTGTGCTGTGACTAAACCGTAATTATAAATTCTAAAATTATTCTTGCAATTTTCCATGCCAACATTGCTCTGTTAAATGAAACTAAAACCAACTCTCTGTGTTATATGGTTGCGGAGCTATAAGCGTTTAAAAATACCACGAAAAGCGTCATAATTTTTTCCTTTCCCGACACACCATTAGACCACTATGGAGAGACTTAAGTCTACGTCAAAACTGAAATAATTTGTGGATCACCTTCAGGAGAATTAGCTTCAGTTTTTATCAAATAAAATTTAAATTTTTAAAAAATGTTTTAAAAATTACAAAACTTTTTAGACAATCTAATTGCTCTAACATAAAATTTCTAGGACAGTCGAGCCAGTCGGCTAACTGCAAAACGAATTGGGCGATAATGATCTTACAAGCGGAACATGAAAAAAGTTATAAGAATAATGAATAAGTTGAAGAGAATAATAAGAATTCATAAATAATAAGAAGAGAATGATAAGAATTCATAAGTTGAATATAATCATCAAAGAAACATACTGTGATATGTTTAATATGCGTAGTTTGTGTTCCAGACGAGATGTTTCTTGTGTTCTTTTAAATACAAGGTTATCAATGGTTCGATCGATTGTACTGATATACTGAGCTCTATAAATTTCGCTGTGCCTGCCAAATATTTAAGGAACCAAAATTCCTTTCCAAATGTGTACTCAAAATTTAATTATATTAGCAGGTTCTCGTTATATAAATTTTATAAGACTTTTAATAGGATCTCTGGTGAACTGGACATTTATCATATGTCTCCTACTGTTTTTAAACCGAATTGTTTTCAACTTTTAAATACATGACCCGATTTCTTTTTCTTTTCTTACGCTTGTTTATACATATCATGCGTTGATCTAGTGTTTGTGTGTGTTTGACTTTTTGACCTTTGCTTTTTTAATGGTTTTATTGACTTAGTGTTCCAAATTTTAAAAACAATTGTGTGATTTTTTAATAATTTGACGGTATACAGCATGGACTTTTGGAACCTCAGTGTGTTTTTAGTGCTTTTGTAATTGCGTGTTTTCGAGTCAAAACATTTATGTGTTTACATTTTTATAATTATTGGGCTTTTGAGCTTTGAACTGTTGTATTCTCTGCAGTTACTTTTTTTTCTTTGTGTTTTAATTCACTTTGTGGCTTGTGTTATTTATGTTTTTGATCATGCACTCTGTAAATGGAATCATCTCTGTAATGGGCTTTCTTTGAATAAATAAATAAGTAGAAGAAATGAACATACTTTTTGAATATCTTCCTGCTGACCGATTTAATCCAAAATTTGCTGCACATCTATTGCAAATAAATGTATATTATGTTTCAATTATGAAAACCCATGATATTTATATGATACTTATCCGTGATATGATTTTACTCTGAAATTATTTAATTTTAGTATAACTTTAAGAATAAATTTTTTAAATAGAAAAAATACTAAACATTTTTATTATATTCAAGTTTTGAATTACAGTGCGCATTATGTTAATGTTCGGTAAAAAAATAAAATCTAAAATACTAAAAAATATGCATTGTTTCATTGTCGAAATTTAATTATTTCACGATTTCAGTACCTAGATAAAATATTTATATATTTTAATGTCAAAAATATTTTATTGTGATCCCCTGCTTACCCTCCCTATCACCCCCCCCCATTCTATCCTTCACTCCCCTCCCCCAACACCACCATCTAGAACACAAATGTGAGAGCTTTGTTAACGTCTGAAATATGTTTTGGTATCCCAAAAAGAAAAGAAAACGTGAGAAAAAATGAAGTATCCATTAATTTTTTAAAAAATTTGATTTTAAAATAGGTATTCAGTAGATTTTAATGGAATTTTTAAAGTGAAGAAAGGTCGTTTAGCTTTAGAAATGGCTGTTTCACTGTTAAAGTAACCAGAAGTGGAACAGTCTTGTTAGTTAGTCGATTAGTTGGAACAGTCTTGAACTTTGATTGTTTGTTCCCGATTGAGAAAGTATCCAAGATTTTCCATATTTTTTCCATGTTTAAATAGCTTATATTTAAAAACATTAACTAGATTGAATTTTTTAAAAAGTTAGATAAAGAAAAGTTAATTTTAAACAAAAGTAAAGTAAAAATGATTTCGCCTTTCAACTTTTGTTGGGCATTTGACGTTTAGATCAGACTTTCCAAATTAACCGGTATATTACTGATTTTCCATTCTTTGTCTGAGATTGAAAAAGAATATCTCAAATTATGAATTAAATATCCCGATTCGTGGCGTTGTTTTCTTATTAATAAATAGCTCATACTGAAAAAGAGGACGAAATAGATTTAAAAATTTACTTCAGGAAAATTATGCTTCCAACTTTTCCTATACATAGAATAGGATTAATCTAAAACTATCCCCCACCGAAAGAATCCGCTTTAAAGAGAAATATTCAAAGTAATAGCTAAATATCTTATTAATACTGTTCTTTAAAATCTATTTCTGCTTAAAAAACACTTTTAACTATTATCTACTAGAAAATCACCCGTCATGGTATGACGGGTGCAAATTGCCTCTTCATTCCAGAGATTTCCCGTCAAATTTGACGTGTTTAAATAGATATATATGAAATAGAAATGTTTAACATTGATTGAATACAAATAAAATAAACATATGTTTTATGACAGGAAATATTTTTTATTTATTTATATATCATTTACATATTTCTTTATTCAAAAAACCTCTTGGTAAACAACATCCCGTGTGAAGTATTTTTCGTTGTTTAACAATTTTACTATAATTCAATAACCATGAAATTCTCAGCTTGTCAAACGCAAGTCAAAAGTTAAAATTTCAAAGGATTTCTTTTTTGAAATTCTAATCAAAACACAGCACTTCTCTGCTTGTCAAACGTTGCCAAAAAAGATTATCAAATTATATAATCACGATCGCACTAAATAATCAGATGCATCGTGACGTCCAAACTATATCACGTGCATGTTATACCACTGACGTAATTTACTACTTTCTATTAAAAAACGAAAATTAATTTGAAATATACGATTAATATAATTTAAAATATCTCGGAAACTATTGGTTATAGCGAGATAAATTTTATATTAATGGATAGCAAATTTTATTTCACTATTTTGGAGCTATTAAATTTGAAATTAGAACGACAATTACCTTTTTAAATTTAAAATTACTGAAATTTAGGTTCTCTAACAATGGAATTATATGCTGTTCAACGTCTCGCAGTGCTATGGCGAGAATTTTATTGTTGGTGCCGTCACAGCGTTAACGAGAGACAAATCTGGGCTATTATATTAGTAATTTCATTGTTTCTTAATTTTATTTATTTTACATATTCTTTACATATGCTTTAGGTTTTGTTCAATTCCCTCCACTCCAGGGGTGTAGAGGAGCCAGTGCACACCGGAGCGGCGCTCCGGCCTGCTTTTTAATTATTTAACTCACCGGAACTTGACCGCTCTTATAACGGGCGGCCGGTATAACTTGAAATCAGTTTAAATTGTTAAAGAATTATTCTTTAGCATTTTCATGATATTTGAGTAGTTCAGAAGCCAATACGGATAAGTCCAGAAAAAAAAATTGAGAAAATTCATGTTTTTTCAATACAATATATTTTTTTAATTTTTGTTTTATTAATTTGATTAGTGAAAGTACATAACGTCTTCTAATGAAGCCACGAGTTAATCTTTTAATAACTAAAAGTAAGGTTATTAATTCCATCAAAATTTGCAAAAACCAGAAGACATCAAAAAT
>BGPR01009721.1:39286-56099 GCA_013235015.1 Araneus ventricosus
CCAATACGGATAAGTCCAGAACAAAATTGAGAAAATTCATGTTTTTTAATACAATATTTTTTTTAATTTTTGGTTTATTAATTTGATTATTGAAAGTATATAACGTCTTCTAATGAGGCAACGAGTGAATCTTTTAATAACTAAAAACAATGTTATTAATTCCATCAATATTTACAGAAAACATCAAAAAATGGACTTATCCACTTTAGCTTCTAAGCGACTCATTTATGCTTTGAATTGCAGTACACGTTATATTAATGTTTGATCAAAAATAAAATAATAACTGTTATATGATGACGTTTTATTATTTCAATACCGAGATAAAATAATTATACATTTCAAATGTAGAACAAAAACTTGTTTTGAAGTGATCCTCTAGTATTAATACTATCACCCTCCATATTTTGCCCTCCAACAATGTCATCCAATTCAGAACGGTCCGACACTGCTTTTTACGACTAGACCACTACTTCACTCAGTGACGTAGCGACAAGAGGGCAAGGGGAGGTATAGATAGGGTTACCATAATTTTTTTCATTGAAATCCGGACACGGCGGTGGGGGGGTGGTTGAAAGGTATTAACATATTATTAAATTACATCGTTATTAATATATAATTAATGTTATTTATTATATATTAATAACTAATAATCAATTATATAATTAATTATTAGTTATTAATATGTTATTAAAATTATTGAACAGGTACAAACTAGGTTTCTGCGTTACTTATTTTACCGAACAAATCACTATTATCCACAAAAGACTTATCCTCATCTCATTTATGTAGCATCTTTGACATTTACAGTTGGAGGGTAAGACGTGATCTTTCTTGTCTTTTATTTTATCATAAGATAATTAATGATGCCATTGATTGCAGTGACATATTCAGCAGTATCACTTTTTCTGTGCCGACTAGAAGTCTGAGGAAGAGTTTCTTATTTGTAAATGTATTTACCAGGTTTAATTATATACGTAATTTTTCTATTGCAAGATTTTTAACAGGTACTCTGATGATCTTGATGTGTTTAATATGTCTTATGGTATTTTTAAGACTCAATGTTTGCGGCTTTTGTGTTCTTGAAGTGTTTTTATTTTGTGTGATTTTTATAATCGAGTTGTGTTTTTAGGGATTTCTATGTCTATCTGTTTTTTTTTTAAATCTATGTTTTACGGCTATTTAGTGTTTGTTTCTGTATCATGCACTCTGTAATTGGAGTTTATTCTGTAGTATGCATTTTCTAAATAAATAAATATATAATTAATTGGGGAATCAAAATACACCATAAAATTAATTTAAATGCCTATCAACGATCTTTTTTCATAACACTAGCACAGAGTTTCAGGAAGTGAAAAAAGTTGAGACTCCAGAATACAAAGATGGAATTTTTATTTGTGCTTGTTAAATCAAAATTACAGTAATTAGAAAAAAAAATAACTGCAATTTTAGTTTTTAACTTAGTTTTAATATTCAGTGTGATCTTTAAGTATTTTATTCTTAAGTATTTTAAGAATTTATAATAATTTTTTTTATATTTAAATAAGGAAATGCGATCCTTTGTTTGATGAATTTTTATAAGGCATTATTATAGAGACCAATTATATATGCAACCACAGAAATTATGGCCTAGACCAGGAGTAGACGATCTTTCAAGCCTCGTGGGCTACACTGAAATCCAACATAGTATTTGAATTTGCAAACGATTTAGAAATAATTACACCATATTAATAAGGTTGTAGCTATTGAGAAAATTATAGATTTTCTTTCGTTGGCAGAATGATGTCGGCTCTTTCGAATATAATAGATTTTCCATATTACAACCAAATTTCTCTCTCGCCGCTTGTGCTGGCGTAGATCCGGATCAAATCCGGACCTACGCCATGGTCCGAATGGTAACCCTAGGTATTGTTACAAAAAGTCTTTCAGTGGGTGTATGGTGTAAACAGTCCAAACACGCAGTATAATGGAGAATGAAGATTTATTTACAAATATGCAGGAAAAACACGTAGCGCAGGCACAGGAAACAATAGTTCTTGCACAGATTACCAATGTAAACAGACAACAATTCACAGGTAATAACAGTTCAGCACTTTGATATTTAACAACACAAACAGTCAGCAAATCACTAGTAACGACAGTAACTGCACTTTCAATAGCGCTCAGCTCACCAGCTTCCTAGCTCGCACTGCAGGCGAAACTCTAAAGCCGTTCCCAATGGATCAACACTCCTACCGCTCGGCATCTAACAGCTTACTAGCTCGCACAGCGGATAGAACTCCAAAGAAGTTCACGCTCCAAGGCGATCCCAGTCGATCAGCACCCCCCTCCGTTATCCAAGCGTTCTCCTTATAAAGGCGCGGGGCCCCGACAGGCCATGACGTCACATGACATTATCTAGTACATTCAAGCGTATCTTCTTTCCTAATAGAAATATCGAGAAGATTCCAGCACCTTTTGAGATCCCATATTTCGTCTCCAAATTTATCGCCAAGGTCGGGGAACCAGACGTGGCTACTGCTAGTCATCCTATACTTATCCCTGTAAAACTCTCTTCCCAACCATAAGACTCACATTGCTGGGAAGCGACTTTCCATGTTTGTAACAGTATAGATGCCTTGGGTGCCAGTTTTAGGAGACGCCATGGAGTCAAAACACCACTGCGTTCTTGACATGTTTAAAGCAAGATAGGACGGGGTAGATTAAAAATAATACCATACAGGGTTGCCAGATCAAAATAGCAAAATAAAGCCAAACCGTTTTTAAAATAAGGCCAAATTTTAAAATTTGATCAAAGCACTCATTTCCCCCTTATTTGAAAATGATTATCTTTATGAAAAGGAATCCCTTTAGATTGACGTGTGTATAATACTCCTTTATTAAACTAAAATTTAAGTGATTTAAAAAAAAAACATTTACATACGCAACTGCAAAAATAAAAAGAAATTCTGTTATTGCCGGTGCAGAGTGAAATGATCGAGAGAAATATATCAACTCCTGTTCACAACAATGTTCAATATTATTTTTCAGTGTGATTGGTAATAAATGAAAAGTTCCTTCATACTCATAATTTTGGCATTCTGACTAAGACAGTCTGAAGAAAGGGGATAGAAATCTTTTTCTTTCCAGGAACTACTTCGTTTGACAGCTCACTGATGTGGTCCATTTGAAAAGAGTCATATTAAAAGTGTATTAAAAAAATAGTAAAATTATTAATGAAGAATCGTTCTAAAATAAAGAAAGGCCAAATATGAATTGAAGGAAAAATGAAAATTCTTAAATCCAAGGGCTTTCAACAAAAGGCCAAATTTCAACAATTTGGCCTTAAAAAGGTCAATATGGCAACCCTGATACCATATTCTTGATGCCGTTTATGCCTCTATGTCTCTAATGACGAATAATAGAAATTTAAATTAAAAGGAAAATAAATTAAAAGAAACAAAAAGTAAACAATAATAATAATGAAAACAAAAAAAGTTTTTGCGCGCAAACGCAGCAGCAAAAAGTAATTGCTTCAACAGATTTTTTTTTTAAAAATAACACAACAAAAACTATAGAATAAAAAACCAAAGATTCTCTAATACTTAGAACACTTTAAATAGAAATTATTCAAAATGGAAAGGAACTAAAACGGCGTACTCATCAGAAACCACACGCCATTTTACCACGTTTTTATTTTTAGTTCAAAAAGAACAAAATTTTCTGTAGAAAGGAAAGACAAAAAGTCAAAATTTATTCTTTCCTGTGATCTGAATTTTGTCCGGCCACCAAATAAAGAACATAAATCCAAAAAATTACCAAATCCTAATCAGAAGAAAGAGATAAAAAAATTCACCTTCTTTCAAAAGCAAGCCAAGCAGAAAAATGATGACTAATGACGACTGGGAAAGAAAAAAAAAGTGCTTTTGTCACTTTTTAAAGTCAAATGAGATGAGGCGGCAATAAAATATTACGTCCCGGACGCCGTTGACATAAGCTAAGTCACTGATGACGACAGTGGAAGGGGCGAAAAAATCATATTATGACCCGGGCGCCACTTAACCTAGTTACGCCATTGTCTCCATTTATTAGACAACGACTCGGATTTCTCAGAAAATACTGTCATATTATTCACCGCACAGGCTATTAACACGTTCGCGGACGTTATTTGCTGGAACACCTAAGCTGCTTGAATAGCATTTCGTGTACGACCGGCGGGAGTGGTCTCCCCTAAACTTTCTCGTATACTTCTCGAAAAAGGTGCTGTTTTCCCTCCCCCCGCGTGGATAAAAAAATTCGAACCTATTGTAACCCAGGATCCAATGACTATCAGAAAATATTTAGGTAAAAAATCAAATTTAAAGAGATGCGTTCCGATTGAATGCGTACCGATTTCTACTCTTTCTTGGCTCAAGGACAATCTTTCCACGTGCACAGATTGCTACCAAGTACGCATGCGCATGGAGAATTGGATGAAAACAAAAGCGCCAAGCAGGAGTCAATAAATATCGTGCACAGAAGATTGCGTTATGTACGCATGCGCGTGGAGACAACGGATTCGTTGGAGAGAGCGATTATACAGACCGACAGACAGTCAACCCTTTGACGGATTTGGCCCGAAATTTTATACGGACCTACATTCATGACGATAAAACTGTGTACCAAATTTTAGCCATCTAGCTATTCAAGTTTTTGAGTTATAGTGTTCGCATGACTTCGGGCATACAGACAGACAGACAGACTTCCCGTTGACCGATTTTGTCCAAAATTTGATAGAAACCTACAAATTATGTTTAAAGACCACATACCAAATTTCATCCCCGTAGCTGTAATAGTTTTCGAGTTATCGTGTTCACAGACAGACATAATTCCAAAATTGTGTTTTTCGGACTCAGGGAGGTCTAAAACGTGGAGATTCCTCAAAATCTCGAGTT
Organism: Araneus ventricosus; assembly: GCA_013235015.1. Taxonomy (NCBI): domain Eukaryota; kingdom Metazoa; phylum Arthropoda; class Arachnida; order Araneae; family Araneidae; genus Araneus; species Araneus ventricosus. The sequence goes on from BGPR01009721.1 coordinate 44,197, forward strand.
CGAATTTTGTGACGATTACAATACTTTCTCTTTGTATACTTCGTACACGAGAAAGTAAAAATGTGCGGCGTATGCCGCTTTGTGTTTCAGCTCGTCGCGAACTTGGACGAGATATCACGCTTTGTCCCAGCAGGTAGAGCGGCATATGCCGCTTTCTTCACGAACATGTTAAAAGAAATATGCATGAAAATGATGTTTAAAAAAACAATATTCGCCCGATTGATAACAAACCAATGGTTACTCAACAAAACTGATTTATCGGTCTCCCTTCTACATGTGAATACGGCAGCGGTGGCAAGGTCCCGGTTTCGGAACCAGGGGGTCCAAGTTCGAGACCCTTTTCCATCGAAGAATTGTCGTGTAAGTGGGTTTGGTGCACTCTAAATCCGCCTTAGGCCAAATGCCCTCCCACTGGTGTGGTTCAAAATTTCAGAGAAATCTATGTACCGTTTTTTAAGCACATTGCGCGCACGGAGGAGTGTGAGATTTGGCATAGTTAAAGTTCATATGGAGAAGGAGTGCAGAGAGATAAAATTTATGTATAATATGTGTTACAAATACATTAAATTAAATTAAATATTCATTGTTTACGTTCATACTGAATGTCAAACACATTAAAGTCTGTGGTCAACAGTCGGAAAACGTTTATATTTTTAACAGCCCGGTTTTTTTGTTTCAATAAAAAATATATAAAAATACGAAGCAGGTATTTTTGATTTCATTTTGTGTTTTAATTTTTTATTTAAATTTTATATAATTTGAAAAAGATAGGCAAATTAACTGTGTAGACGTGGTGAAACCTGGCCAGTATAGCAATAGAAAAAAACCCAAGGAAATGTCGAAAAACGCGTTATTGCTTTTCAAATATGACTTAGCCAAGCTATACCTAATTTTTCTTATCGTTCGTATTTTTCAAATAATTCGAAAATTAATGCATAATGACGTAATGAAACGCTCGCGGATGGCGTAATAGAACAAAATTCAAAAAAATTATATGCAATGATTACAGAGATATACTCTTTGGCAAAAGAACCTCAATAACGTTCAAACTTAAAAACTTAATGAATTACGATTGAATTTCGACCGATGGGCGACCTCTAGTTCAAATTAAAACTTAAGAGAAATAAAGTACAAGTGTGTGCTTACAAATCTTATTGGTGTTAGTTTAGCATTCAGTTTATTATTTTTATCACTCAACTTTCCCTGGTGTTTAAAAGATGAAATATTTGTTCAAAAATAGTTTACTTTCTATTCAATAATAAAATCTGCTGAAAGCAAACTGTAAAACATATCCGTCGTCACGGCAAAATAACTGGTCAGCAAAATCCTATCAGTAGACGATGTTCATAAAATGTTGTCGATAAGATGTTAAGACATCCATATTTATCTTTAAAAAACAATGTAACATGCATATTTATCTTTAAAAAACAATGTAACATCTATATTAATCTCTAAAAAGGAATGAAGCATCCATATTAATCTTTAAATAGGAATTAAACATCTATATTAATCTTTAAAAAAGAATGAAGCATCCATATTAATCTTTAAAAAGGAATTAAACATCTATATTAATCTTTAAAAAGGAATGAAGCATCCACATATTAATCTTTAAAAAGGAATAAAGCATCCATATTGATCTTTGAAAAACAATGAATGAAACATCCATATTGATCTTTGAAAAACAATGAATGAAACATCCATATTGATCTTTGAAAAACAATTAATGAAACAATACTCGAAATTTCACAGATTTGGATGGCGTCAATAAAGGTAAACCGTCCCCTCGGACGAAAGCAAAGCAACCAAGTGAGGCGGAACTTCGGAGCCAAGCGGCGTCCTTTTTGGCGCGATTGGCATCTGGTCGTTTGGCGGCCTGGCGCGTGCCCCCGAAGACCACCCAAGTCGCTCGCCGACCATCGCTCACAGGGGCGGGGCTCGGGCTTCATTTTCAATTTATGCCCCCGTGTGCGGTAGGGAATCGTTTGGCCTTTTGTTTGTAAATTCGGAATTTAATCTCGTCATCTGTGACGCCGATAGGTTCGTCGGAAACGGACAGGTTTTTTTTCCCTTTTTTTTCATCTTTCGCTCAGTGGCAACGACTGTTTCTCTTTCTGCTTGATTTGTTTAATTACTGCAATCGTGGCCGTGGTAGCCGCAAATGATAACACGGAGTGCAGATACTAATTTTTTAAAAAAGCCGCAAATGATAACACGGAGTGCAGATACTAATTTTTTAAAAAATGAGCTCTTTGTTTTATCAGGGAGAAAGTAATGATGGTTTTGAAAAGGATTGGAGGTATGTGCGTTAACAGCAATAATAAAAGGCGAAAAGTAAACTTAAAAGTTTATTGCTTACGTTTACAGTTAAATAATTGAACTGGCTTACGCATTTTATAGGCGTAATTATTTTTCAAGCGTTTCTACTTTCTCGTGTGTGAAATACAATGAAACCCAGGGCTGGCCTTTCGCCGATTGGACCGATTGCTCACATTTCCCCGCGAATAATATCGACTCTCAGCACAGTTCAGTGGAGTAAATAGGGTGAGCTAGGCAACCAAAGTGTCCTCGGCGTTATTACCAGAGGGTGAAGAATTGAGTTTAAGGTATCCGACTGTGTTCGGAGACATTTTTTTGAAAAATAACATATATATTTTTTACTGTTATTTTTAAAACTGCATGGTTTTAAAACTGAGAATATTGTAAAATTAGGCTTTCAAAAAAATAATTTTTTAAAAAACTGAGAAATTTCAGGAAAAATGACTAAAATATTTGCCTTGCGCTAACAGCCATAGACAAAATCGTATTCTAAATATACATAAATCCTTGTAGGAGTACATTTCTATGACAATTATCTGTGTTATGCTCTAAAATATTTCTTGTACTTCAAAACAGTTTTGAGATATAGCTGAATATAGTTACTAAACTGGTAATTTTTCATAAAAAATGCTTTTCGTTTATATTTAAGCACTTAAAAATAATACTTGATTTTAAAATTGACCTTAGTTTTTAGAGGAAAACATCAAGCATATTGCAGAAAATAATCTCAGAAAATTTCATATCAATATTTGAATAACTTTTTGAGAAATCATTGTTACGGTCGACAGTTTTCCTCAAAAATATCATTTCGCAGAAAACACATTTAAAGTTTTCATGCAGCATAAAATAATCTTGCAGTTCGGTAATAAAACAGCCGTAACTCCATTTGTAATTTACGTACAGTAAAAAGTGAGATAGTTTTAGAAAGCTGATTAAACAGGCTACAAAATTAAGCTATAATTTTTTTATATATATAATTTCATCAAAAACGACAATTTTAAACCAGTCGGATACCTTAAGAATTTAAAAGAGTTATTTATATATTTTACTCTCTCATACGAAAGATACAAAGCATTGTAATCGTCATGAAATTCCACTTCGAAATTTTAAACAAATCTATACGTGTTAAATAACCCGAATCAGAAAAGACCATTTCTGTAATTACATCTGTGTTGTCGGTTTATCTGTGAACACAATAACAGAAAAATGCTTCTAGACAAATGAAATTTCGTATGTTATCAGAACGCCAAAATTTTAGGTTTCAATGAAATTTAGACGAAATCCTGTGCCTAAAGAGTCTGCGCATTCTTGCATGTGTGGATACTATAGCATTGAAACTCAAAGATCTAGAAGGATTAAATTTAGCATATGGTTTTCTCTTTAGAATTGCAGATCTGAATCAAAGTTGGGTGTTAATGGGAAGGAAGGAACACATTCAAGATACAAACACTGTTTTCTTCACTATGTTACGAGGCACAAACTTCGCCACATTGTATTAATAAACGATATAGTCAAGGGGATAACACTTTAAACAATCTTTTCTTTGTCATTAGTCCTTAGATTGTGCATAAACTAATAATAATAACAATAATAATTTTTCCCAATTGGGCCCCGAACCTCCTACGGCCGGCCCTGGTGAAACCTCTGTGCAGCGGCCATAGTGGCGTTGCGACCGGGGGACAGGAGGGTATAGAAGCTCCGAGCTCCAGTTTCAGGGGGCGCTATGAAGTCAAAATATTTCTGTGTTTGTGCCATTTTTAAAGCAAAATATGATGAGGAAGCATAAAAATAATACCATGCCTAGGGCTGCATTAAAGCTTGCTAAGCCACTAATGATAACTGGGATTTAAAAAATCACATTATTTCCCAGGCGCCTCGCTACGCCACTGTCCATGGTGACAAAGAAAGTTTTTTTTGTCCCTTTTTAAAGACAAATACGATGAGGGGGAAAAAAAGAAACCACTATGTCCCAAGCTCCGTTTACGCAAGCTAACCCAGAGTTTCTCAACCTTTCAGTATTTTCGACCCAATTTTCAATCATAATTTTCATCGGGGGGGGGGGGGGGGGGGGGGGGGGGGCACACATTAATAATGTATATTTGGTGCTTTGACGCTAAAGCTACACTACGACGTTAATTACAAACATTACAAATTATCTAGAATAAGTAAATTTATTGATATTTGGCAACACCAGGATCCTCTGCATGGACAAAAACAGAATTGCTCTCTCTTAGTCTCTATTGCTCTGTCTTACGCCCACCATATCGGACATTCTCGCGGCCGCTAATAATTATTAAACTTGCTTTTATTTTAGTATTTATAAGTTAATTAATAAATACATTGTGCAGTACTGATACAATCCTATTTATACAATGGCTTCGTTTTACTTCCCTCTCAGTAAAATAATACATTTTTTGGTAATATTTTCTTTTCGATATACTCGCCCCCCCCCCCCTGCAGGGTTTTCCCGCCCCTTTGGGGGGGGGGGCGCCCCACAGGTTGGGAATCGCTGAGTTAACCCACTGATGATGAAGAGGGTGCGAAATGACCCGGGCGGAACTCACCTCGCTACGCCACTGAGAGGCCACCCTCCGTTTCAATGAAAATTGGCCTCTCTAAAGGGGTCTCATGTTTGAAAGTACAAAATACGTATTTAAGCAAGCCCATTTTCGTTATTTCTGATAAAAGCGAATTTTAAGAATCGTCTAAAGTACTTCGAAAATTTATAATTCACTTTGATAAAAAGATGCAATTTGCATTTTCTTGGATCTTTCAGCTTTTCTGGAGGTAGCTTTTTTTCAGATTTTTTTTAATTGGAAAAATAAATCCCTAATCATTTCGTCGGTAGTTCTTGGAGAGTGGAAAATAATATCATCTATTATTTCTAAAGTCTGTTGAGCTGAAAACCCCATTTGCAGATGGTCGCAGACGATATCAGCAAATGAGGCTTTCTGAGGCACACATTCTTTCAAATGAGGCAACCAATAATCTTTATCAGAGTCCATAATCTGCGCCTGAATGGCACAAATGAACTCTCGAACGCCCAATCCCGACAGAGGCTGAAATTTACTTTTCTCGTTACATTATAAAAGGAATTATTAAGTTCTATCTGATTTCTAGTATTGTTCGTGAGTAAGAATTTTTGTTCATTCTTTTCCTTCCTTTCTCTTAATAAAATATCCAGTAACCAGTGATTGGGGGTTGACGGTGCGCATGCTTTAAACGGCCCACATTCTCCAAAACGTAACACTTTATAAAGATTTGGAACATAGCAAGAATTGATTTAGTCTAATAAGTGTACTGTAATATTTGTAACAGTTACAATCAACAAAATTTAACAAAGATATTAAAATTTAAATTAATTAAATTAATCAGCCAAAATTAATTAAAACTAATATAATAAGAAATATTTGTAAGTAATAAAAATATAATTGTTAAATTATCCATTCCGAGATTATTATTAAAATATTTTTAAAAAGAAATTAATTAAATAAAGAAAATCGTTTGGCCATAAAAAAAATTAATTAAAAGATCGTTTGGCACTAGCATATTTCAAAAGGTAATAAACATAGAATGGCAATGCCACATGTTTTTGGCGAACGTTGCCTAGCAACGCGAGAGAAAAAATGTTGAAAAGATTTCGATGTCAATGATTTGAATGTGTGTGAAGTTGATTTAGTTATGTAAATATTTGTGTTGAAAAATAAAGCCTGTTCTTACTGGAAGTCTTCAATAAATGTGTTGTTTTTGTACACGCTTAAACCAAACGAGCGAAATTCGCTCCGATGGAGCGATTTTTCGCTCCTTTCCGTACTTGAAAGTGCATCGTCCTTTCGGAGCGTTTTACAATCCTTCCGCGGAGCGAAATATTCGGAGCGAATTTCGCTCCTTTTTGTATTGAACGATTTCGCTCCTTTTCCATCAGTTTTTAATATTAAAAGGAGCGTGTTAAAAGAAATGCTCCTTTTTGAGCAATATTTTAAGCAATGAATTCGCTCTTTGTTGATTAATTTTTAATGTGAAAGGGAGCGTTTATGAAAGAACGCTCTTTTTTGGAAATGTTTTCATTACTCATTTCGATCCTTTTTGATTAATTTGCAACTTCATTCAGAGCGTTTAAAAGAAAAACGCTCTTTTTCTGGAAATGGTTTTATTAATTTCGCTCCTTTTGGATCAGTTTGTAAACTGATCGCTTTTTTAAAAATGCTTTTAATATTGATTAATTAGTAACCTTTTCTGAACGTTTAAAAGAAAACATTTTTTAAAGCAATAACGAGACCAGTGACTTTGTAACTTATAAAGAGCATTATGAATAAACATGCCCCTTGAGGTAATAAAATGCTGCTTATTATTTTATCCTTGTAAAGATTTTTATTAAACAAAAACGGTCTTTTACCTTAGTTTCATCACTTCTGCTATTTTAAAAACTAGTAAGAAACAATTTTTTTTGGGGGGGGGTGCTTCTTTTAATACCAGCATTATTCTGTACAGTACAACAGATTTCTATAATGGAAACAATTGTAAACTATATAGCACGGTTTATAATAAATAATTTTTTAATAACCCATCTAAAAAAAAACTGCAGAAATTTTTTTTAAAATTTTCTTAAAAGATTTCTGCAGATTTTTTGAAGACAGAAGAAATCTGTATTTTTTCTTCAATTTAATCGGCATAAAATTTTTCTCTATATATTCTGCAGATTTTTTGCAAGACAGCAAAAAATAGGCATTTTTTTCTTCAATGTAATCTGCAAAAAAATTTCTTATTATATTTTCCTCTAAATATTCTGCAGATTTTTTGAATACACAAAAAAACTGCATTTTTTCTTCAATTTAATCTAATAAAATATGCAAAAAAAATCTTTATTTTTTCTTTAAATATCCTGTAGATTTTTTTAAGAATTTGCATTTTGTCTTCAATTTGCAGTTATTTAGCAATTTTCACAAAATCATTAAACTTGACCAATATCTTTTTTTTTTTTTTTCTTTTTGAAGATTTAACTGTATTCTCTAAATCTTCATTTCTCTAAATACATATTTTCCACCATATTCTCTAATATTGCAATTTTATTTTCCATTTATCCTTTAACAACATCTAAAGCACACAACACACGTTATTTGCATGAATTTTTCTCATTCTTTTACGAATTATAATTTTTAGAAAATATTAATTATAAGAGAACTTTTGAGTAAGAGAGAGTTTTGAGAAGAGAATAAGAACTTTTGAGTTTGCACCGAGTAGTAAAGTCTTGACAAACTGAGTCAGCTTAAAAAATATAATACAGGAGGGTGGCTACAGAAACTGTGAAAAAAATTTCCCTGACTAAACTTACAACATTTCCCTGATTTAAGGCTACTAATTATATTAGTTTCCTGGCTTTCTCCCTACTCAGAATCACTGTATGTGTACAATATACATTATTAAAAACACTTTTACCAGTTATTTAAAATGAAGAAAAAATATGAAATTTAATTTTTAAAAAATGGAATGAATATCCTAAAAAATCTATTAAAACGGTATATTACATTTCTTATATGTAAAGGAATATTGGAAATTTTAACAAAATACTTTGTTTCTAAAACTGCATAAGAATTCTAAGAAACATGAAAACTACTCTTTGGAACACAAGTTAAATTATATTAACAGTAAAGGTTATTACGATCTTTGCTCAAAACTTCAATAACTAATTAGTGCTCTTTGCATGAGTACCAGAATAACATGTTGGAACATAAATATAAAAATAGTATAATTATACGTACCTAATAATATATATTTTTGCAAAGATCTAAACAAGAGAAACTGCCAAAATATTACTTCAAATCTTTATTCTTTAACAAATCATAAGAAATTAATTGCTCTAATCAATAACTTATGCTTTTATAAATGAAGTTTTTTTTTATTCCATTTATTATTACAAATAATACTGCACATAAGATACTAATTTATAGATAACTCAAGTAACAAATAACAGCAGCACAGTATTTTTATACTTTTATTACAACATAAAAATACATTTTTACATAAATTCACTTAGTACAACCAAGTATTACACTTCCTACAATAACAACCAAGATGAAAAATGCTTAATGAAATAGAATCGAACTGATGATAAATTACAGAATAAAAACTTATTGTAATATGTACCCAATAAAGATAATCAGAACTGCACATGGATTAAAAGCTTAAAATAAATTTGAAAAGAAAGAATATAAATGTGTTACAATTAAATTTAAAATTATTATACTATATTTACATGGAAGTAAAATGTAACCAACTGGAGTGTATAAATGTTATTGGTGTAAAGGCAGTTTTAAATACAGGTAAAACATAAGTAAAAAAAAAGATGTTACGAAAAACACTCTTGATTACACACCCCAAGCAAAATTTTTGACATTCATAAAAATATTACACACATTTTTATCTGCAAACTTTATACCTAAAATTAACAGTCTGAATTTTTAACTACATTTATACTCAATTGCACAAATCATTAGAAAACTACTTTAAAAAAAATGAAAAGCTTTCAATTTTCTACCAATTGCTGTCTGTGAGTGGGGTGGTATTTTGATAAAATCCAAACAAAAATATTACACACTAAACTAACAATCAAACATAGCTCTTTATTTTTTGACCAATAGCTAGATATTTTGGTCAAATTTATTTAACATTGCACACTTAAAAAAACTGAGTCATAATATTTGCCTAGATGGCAGATGTTCATCTTGGACCTTTCCCAAAACAAATCCATTTTTCTATATAAAACAACTGTGATTACATTTTGGTAAAATTCTAACTAAAATTGGTTATTTATGTAGTTTTCCTTCATTACATAATGGATACACATAATGAAAAGAGAATTTACAACACTGTCCAGCAAAGAATGGCATCTATATTTTCGACAGAACTCTTGGCAGTGCTGCTTAATTTATATATAGCAGTATCCATGAAGTTTTCACCTATAAATCGAAAAAAGAATTTGAATTAGGAAAAATATTGAAAATATTCCTTTTAAATTGTTAAGAATTTTTTTTATTCCACAGAAAAAAAGTTAAATGCATAATTTAACCATAGCTTTTAAAATAATTCATTTTAAACAATAATGACTGAAAAATGTTTAGCCCAATGTATCTGAATAGGGCATAAGAGGGGAATTTGAACCACTGATTTCCTGAAACCTGCTAAATAAATTATTTAATTAAAGAAAAATTTCTGCAACATAGTGAAGGACATTGTTCAAACAGAATTTTTTAACAATTAGTTTTTGTTTCCATATAAACATTTAAAGTTAAAAATTTGCTGTAAATGTCTTTTACAAACTAGTAGTTTAATTATTCTCACATACAGAACAGTAAAAAAGGTTTTGAATAAACTGTTTGAAGAAATTATGGAATTAGGTCTTGACACATACTCCCCACACCATTCTATTGATTGTTGTCATTTTTAAGATGAGACACACATCCATTTGTTTCGCACACATATTTGCAAATTTTTAAACAATATTTAGCTTTTTGTTTTGAAGTATATCATAGGACCTCTGTTAACCTTAGATACCTGTTATATAAAAGTTACAGTAAGAATCTTTAGTTAGTAACCAAGCAATGGCTTGCAAAATTTTAAACTAAAGCAAAAGTTAACTCTTTATGAATGAGAGAAATAAAAGTATTCATAAAAAATTGTGCAATTTTTTTAGAATAAGTTGCAAAGCATTTGCAGCTATATTAAATAGATGGATGTCACTAATAGATGGATTTTCCTAAACATATGATAATTTTTAATTAGTTCACATAAACACAGTTATATTTCTTTTTTAATTAGTTCACATAAACACAGTTATATTTCTATGAAAAAACAATCATATTTAGAAAAGAAGTTATGCATTATATAACTTTCTAAAGCAAATTCATTACTAATCTACAATGAAAAAATCAATTTTATTTATTCAGTCTTACTATCTACTTCTTCAGAGAATCTATCTGTAACAACTTTTTGGCATTTGAAACAAGTCATCCATGCATTTTATAAATGTTAGTGTTGATTAAATAGCATAGCCTAAAATCAATAAAAAAAAAATCAAATTTCTTAAAATATATAAAGATATTTACCCTACAACACTGAGTTCAACATCTAGAGTACATTCTTATAGGGAAGTATGAAGATGCGAGAGAAATGGAAAAAGCTAATTGTACCCAAATAATCTATTTCCCCCCCCCAATATTTCAATAGTGGAAAAATTAAAACTAAAAACACTCATCCCAATGCACAATTAATAATAATAATAATAACTAGTTTTATGCTTATAAATGAACTGATCAGTTAGGTAATTGGTACATCAATAAGAGACAAAACTTTTAATAATTTTAATAATCTTAATGGAAAGTAAATCTATAAGAAATCCAGATTGATTAAGAAATTCTCATTAACATTCTAAAAATGTATATATAAAAAATATAATAAGTGATAAAAATAAGTGTGATTAATACATTGGTTAAAGATAATTTTTATTATTTTAAATTTCTTCCTGAATTTTCTAATGGATAATCTACAATGATAAATAATTTTCGAAAAAATAAAGTGGCATAAAACTATGTAGGATTTAAGATGAAGATATCTCTTATTATTTTTAATGTCTCAGGAATTTTAAAATTTGCATTCAAGTATAATATATGTCAAGGATATGTTCAGAAGGGAATTAGGTCAAAGTTTTGCAAAATGTGCATAGATATAATGTTAATTATATTATATGTATTAGATATAAGTTAGATAATTAAATTTTCATTAGATTAGTCTGACAAAACAAGCATTTTGTGGACAGGCAAATTAAATTTTGCAATCTTTTTTCTCCCAAAGTTGCACTTCAAAACACATTTAAAACATGCATACCCGGTGCATCACTGGCATCAGGGTTCTCGACCTGGGGCTTTCCAAAAAGGATCCTCTATTGAATTTGTATTTCTTTAGGGTGTACAAGCTCATGGACCCAATATAGTTCTTCTGACCTTCGGGGATCATCAACATGCATTCACAGCTGAAACCAAATTTACATATACATTAAATTAAAAATAAAAATAAGTGTGATTAATATGACAGGGGATGAAATTAATTTTCATTTTTTTTAAATTTCTTCCTTAACTTTCTAATGGATAATCTGTAATGATAAATAATTTTCTAAAAATGAAGTGTCAAAACAATGTATTCTGGATGAAGATGTCTTATTATTTTTACTCTTATTATCTTTAATGTCTCGGGAATTTTCAAATTTGCATTCAAGTATAACATATGTCAGGGATATGTTATATGTCAAGGATCATATGTTCAGAATGGAATTAGGTCATTTAACAAAGTTTTTGCAGAATGTGCATAAATGTAATTTTAATTATATTATATGCAATAGATATAATTTATTAACTAAACTTCCATTAAAATAGCCTCCCAAAACACAAGCACTTTGTGGACAGGCAAATTAAAATTCCCCCAAGATGTTCAAATATTTATTAATGGAAGTTAATTCTGATGAGCACACATTTTATCCAAGCAAAATAAACACATAAATCAAAAAAATATTTATAAAAACTGCAGATACTTTATAA
>BGPR01009722.1:0-17550 GCA_013235015.1 Araneus ventricosus
GTTGTAAGGAAATAATTCAGTATTTATTTACATTTTTACTTGATCCTGCTGAATAATATTCAGCACCTCTCGAATGGCTTTCAAAAAACTTTAAAGAAAAATCCCATCAAGGTGTTAAAGAAACACATGCATCACGAACTTGACAAATTAAAAATAATGTGCGAAGGTTGTTCGAGCCATGAGGTACCAGACAATCAGTTGGGGCATACGTGTTTTAAAACACGACTTAGCTGCTTGAATCGATGTATTGCCTCCATAGGCATTCAAAATGTTGCTCAAAATGTTGTTGTATATGACAACAGTAAATTGTATCCGTACATGTCTGATAGTTTCATTGAAAACTTGAATGAATTGGAAATATTTGAAACGTGTAAATTTCACATTAATATAAATTTGTAATAATTCTATATATTTGTAACACTTTCTCTCAATAAACAAATTTCTCTATGACTTTACGTCTTATTACTTGAATATGCACGCACGATATTTTTTTCTCCTAAAGAAAAAATATTTAATTATTTCAGAAAATAAATTCCTATGATGATTAATTATTTTAGAAAATGTAATTCCTAGGAGGTTCTATTTCTTTCTACTTTGCAACGTTTTCTGTCAGATAATGCAAGTCTAGCCCTGTAAGCGTTTTGCACGTATTTTTCCGTTTCTAATACTGGGTTCAAAAGCAGATAATTTATGTTTATACGTATAATTTATTAAACTACTGTGGGCCACCAGCCGCAGCCGAGTACCTGTAGATGGCGCTGCCATCGCGAGTGACATCAGAGAATGAAGCTGCCGAGAACAGGGAGAGACGACGAGGCGGTTGAAGACGCATGAAACGACGTTGGGTTTTCCCTGACAAAGACAGAAGACGACGATGTGCCATCCAAAAGTCTTTTTAATGACGATTTACTTCAACTGTACATATCTTTATCTGTAAATATTGCTCAGTATATTAATGTAAACTTAATCCTGATAATATAACCATTTAGATTGATGAACTGTGTATTATTACTATGGAACACAACACTAAGCCTACCTGACAACCGCCTTCACTACCAGGAATAAAATATTCTTAATATTTCAGAGACTTGATTAAATGCAAAAAATACCCAATTATTCACTATAAAAGCAAGTTTTTAAGACTTTAAAGCTAGTACATCAAAATAGCAAACCTCTCAGAGGGCTAGAAGACTCATTGTCTTATCATTGTGCTTACTGACTGTTTAAGAATTTAACCAGTGAGCGACGCAGCGTCTAAGGATGTAATCAGTATCTGAGAATGCGATCAGAGGAAAGGGTCTTATTTGAACATTCTTTATTGTGATGTCACTGATAAGAGGAGCCTAAAAGTCCAGATAGAATAGATAGCCAGCCTTAAGATTAGATAGTAATATCGTTGGGATATCTCTAAGCATAAGACAGTGAACCACTATCGTTTTTGTATGCTAAAACTTCGTCTTCAGAGTTAAAAACATTTCTTTTGTTAAATGAAAGACTGAGACACATTAACTTCTTGTGTAATTTTTTATAAATTTCTTTTATACCGTTGATGGATAACAGTTTCTCTCTGAGAACGTTGTCAATCATGATAATAATGCCGGCATTTTTAATGGGAAAATCTTTATACGTAATTCTCTCGTGTCTCTGCCATTTTTTAAAGTAATATGTGTATTTTTTTGCAGTAGACACTTTATAAAGTGTGAAGAAAGAATCATTTTTCAGATTCATACAACTTTCATAAACAAAAGTTTGTTAAATATAATAAAACTGAGACAGAGAATAATTTTAATGAATATTATTAATAAAAATAAATTGATATATGCAAATAATACTAATTTTTATGCTAACAAAATTAAGGTGGGTGAGAATAAAATTCACTTTTAACATTTGTTTTTTAACATAATGCCGACACTTTTAAGCATTTAAGCTTAAGAAAATTAATTTAACCCTTAAGAAGTTAAAATGAAGTGTATTTCTCTAACTTGAAACAATTTCTCACCCAAAAACTTTAAAATAGTTTCATGTTTTGTTATTCCTGAAACTGATAGAAAATTAAAATTTCGAATTTAATTAATTATAATTTTAATTAATTTAACAAATTTCACTATGCAAGAAAAATATAGCCTTCAATCGTAATTAACATAAAATTTTAAATTTTTCTTCAATGAATGTGAAATAAAAGAAAAAGGATACAAAATTCAAATCAGTAAAATATTTTATTCACAATTTCAACATTATATTATAAACAATTATTCAGATCATTTGAGATTTTTTCAAAAATAGGAAAATTTGCAACAATTCAATTCGGATTGAGATGCTATCACTCGATTAACATAATTGAAATATGAATAACACACTAAATGTCAGCAAAATATAAATAAATAAAATTTAAAGTAATGATATATATACAAGATGACTATTTTATATTACAATGTCCAACGGCTAAGGTTTAAATGCCGTCATCCAGAACATAACGTTTGTCATCAAAGGGACACAAAGAAATTTTATTCTCCTGCACAGTTTTTAAAATATGACGAGAACTCACGATAGTTTTAAAACTATGGCGTGTTCTCTGTACACTAAATAAACAATTTTTATAATCTTCGTGAGAGATTCTACTTTTCAAAACAGATTTAAAAACACCTTTTGCGGCTTATGTTTCAAATTGTAAAGTTTCTAAACTGTACATTTTTGCCTTTAAATCCACAAATTCGCTTGCTATACCTCCACTGAGTCTTTCATTTTTCCCAGATCCTTATTATTTATAGGACTAAACAGAAAATGTTTTTCGGGATAGTTAGCTGTATCAAATAAATCTTTATTTTTTTATAGACATCTAATGTGGAAAAGGTATAGCAAAGCAAATCTGTGTCAGTAAGCAGTAATGTAGCTCAATCATCATATGCTTTTTTAATGAAGTTATAGTGAAAATCATACATTAAAATTTTTGAAATGTCTAAAATACAAAAACTGACATAGCTGGGTCTGTTTAAGAAAAGACAAGTTTTTGTCGTTGAATTGAAACAAGGACATTATTTATGATCATAAAGAAATGAAATGCCGGAGAAGCAACTAATTTTTTGCTTCGTTTTCCCTCACTCACTAAGTCTATGTTGACTCTGTGGTGCAAATGTTCCATGGTTTTCCCAAACACAGCATTGTTTAACAATTTAAAAAGATCTTTTTCAAAATTGGTAGTCACCGTTTTGCGTTGCTCTGTGTTAAAAACATTAACAATGAACTCTGAATTTCAGAATTCTATAAACTTTAGTCAATTTCAATTCTAACTGAACATAAAACTTTAAAATTTCGATAGTGAACAACATGTTTATTTTTATTTCGAAATTTGGAATTAATTTTTCTGAAGGTTTAGATTTACATAAATTAAATTTAGATACAAGTTCTTTACTATAGGCAGAATACTCAGAAATACCTACTATGATTTTTTCTGGGGTTAGAGGGTAACAGTTCTGATGATGATGGCGTTCTGGTGGGTATTCGAGGTCAATCTCGAGTATGTAACCAGAGTCATCTGGAATATTCATATAGTCAACATTTTCTTGAGTCCAAGAAAAGTCGTGCGTAGGAAGATGTTGAGACATGGTCCATTCATAAAGGTTATTGGCATGCCAATACATGATATATAAATTGGGACTTGTACTTGTGGGAACGTAATTGGCAAGACACGGATTATTAGCAGAAGAGAAGCGATGACTGATCATGGCAACACCTCCACGAATTACCTTTTCTATAAAGAGATGCATATCGATGTTGGTCAGCAGTTCAAGTTTCACACCTGTCATTCTCAAAAATGCCTGCCATGCTAATCTCTAGTAGCAGTGTAATGGTGACACGGATCAATCCATATAAGTTCAGGCACACCTCTCGGAAATTTTCGGACACATCTGCCAGAAGAAGCACATTGCTGGTCACGTAAAGATCATGAAAATCACCGAGCGTTTGAACGTTGAAAATGTCCCAGATCCTTTGCGCATACTGATAATCCTCGAAAGATACCTCCTCATTCGAAAGGCTATTGAAGAAAGCTGATTTGGGTGGAAGAGAGATTTCATTGAATTTAGCAAATGACAAGAAATAATCGTTGGGATAACAACCTTTTCTTACCATGAATTCGGAATTGGTTTTGAAAAAATTATTGCAGAGATGGAGTTGGTTTTGTCTTAAATTTTGGGCCACATTTTCCAGGGAAGTGTTCAGAAACTGGAAAGAGTCAATGAAACAAAGGAATCCAAATGTAAATGAGATGAACTTTTCGGTGTTCAGAGGAATGCATTCAATTCTGCGATCCTTAAATTTTCCAATGCGAGTCGTAGTTTTTCAAATTATGCATTAGGACTGGGATGTGTGTTTTGAAACTTTAAAATTTAAAATAAAACTATTGTGTGCTGCTCTCCTATAGGCACCTATCAGGTGATCATGGTCCCGAACCTATTTCCATTCAGAGGTGGTTCGCAAACCGTACAGTTCACGGCTGCTTGACACGGCTTGTTCTTGTCCGCCTCAGTGGAAACCATCGGTTTGACTTCAAATATCTTTCGAAGAATCCAATATTCTCCTTTAATTAAATTTTTCAAAAAATTATCGACCGCATCTTCTCCTCTGTAGACGGTGGGAGGTGTAACCACTCGACCATTGGGTCCTACAACAACACAGGCGAAGCCACAGGGAACATGTCGAGTGATGGGTTCTGTTGAAGAAATTTCAGGATTCTTTTCACAGGTGTTAATTTTTTGAGAATACACTCGAAATCTGCATAGATGGTGTAGGGCACCTGTAACTGGAAGCGATAATTGTTAAAATTCAACCATTTTTCTTCGTCAGTGGGCATCCGAATTTTTAGAATCACATGATTCCGACAGTCAATTTGATGATCTTTTAGTTCGTCTTCAGTGGAAAACCGATGAAAGTAGTAATCACAGAAAAATATCACCATGATGCTTCGTTAAATCTCACAGCAAACGATTCATATTTTTGATGAGTGTGTAATGTCTCTTTTCTCCATCGGAAATTAGAAGCAGATTGATATGACTCTCTTTTCCCGCCGTCGTGACTTTTAAGGGAAACACTTCTCTGTCAAAGTCGAACACGTTGATCGAAATATTGTTCGTCTTCTCAAATCTCCCGATTTGAGATAGGGGAGTGGGGAATGAAATATTATCCAGATTCATCTCCTTTACGAATGGAAGATATTTGCTCACTCGTTCAGCATTTTTTCCAACGGGATGAAGGGCAGCTAACACACACCAGAGAAAGGACTTGTCATTATTTTTCATGTTGATCACAGCTTTTTTCTTCATTATAGCTAATGGCAGAGGAATATAAGTGGATGCAACCAGGGGACGATAGACGCAGGTGTTGACTTCGAGGTACAAAATTTCATCAATCACCCATCCGCTACCTCAACTCTCGAATTTTTCGCATGATATTTCGATTTTTTCGAAAACGTTTTCACTTTCTCCTTCGGTGATTCGTCGAGAAGGCACGTTTCACATTTGGAGCGGAAAAAGTAATGACAGTATTCCTTTTCCGTTTCAGTAATGTTTCTAACGAAACGGATTTTGTACTTTAAATAAAATTTGATGCCACGCTTTTCTTGGGCTCTCTGTTCGAGGATTTCTATGGTTTCCTTTTCACATTCGATTAGGAAGAGTTCCAAGTCCTTTTAAACGGCGGCACTAAGAATTATTTTAACAACTTCAAGTTAAGTGTTCAGAGCGGTTCGGGATTTTCTTCTTCTTGTACTATCAGCACCCGATTTAAGACCGGAGGAACCTGGTTGTGGACATGAACTTCGCCTTTGTATTTTTCATGCACAACCATCACCCGATTGAGTAGACTACTATTCAAAATTTATTGAAGTCCAGCTAATTAGCAGTTTACAAGCTACAGTTGTAAAACCTGCAATTAAATCCATTTTTGCGAGACATAGTATACCCTTAGAGTTAATAAGTGTTGGTGGACCGTCGTTCAATTCCCGAGACTTTGATTGTTTTGCTAAAAGTTGGAAATTTAAGCATGTAAAGGTTAGTGCTAAGTATGCTAAATCCAATGGTCAAGCAGAAAGGACCATACAGACTGTAGAACAAATTTTTAGGAAAACGTTAGCAGACTCTAAAGACCCCTATTTGGCTTTGTTATTATACCGAGATACTCCAGCCCTAGGATCTATTTACTCTCCCGCTTAATGAATTGCAATTTTTCTACAGTCTTACCAAGTTTGTCGATACATAGAGGAGTCCAAGATGAGAGTTATTACAACTATCAGAAAAAGCTGAGATATAGACGTGCAATGCTTAAATCTTATCGTAGGACTTTGTCCAAATTACAACCTGGAAGTTCTGCGTTCGTGCAAAATAGAGTTCGTCAATGGGAACCGGCAGAAGTTTTACGCCAGAACAAAATTCCTAGATCTTACTGTATTCCAACATATAACGGAGAAGTAAGAACAAGAAATCGGATACATTTCAGACCAAATAAATGACGTTGGCCAATAAATAACCAAATAAAAATCGTTGACAAACTCTGCAAAGTCTCGTGATTGCAAACGCTTTGTGATAACGTAATTTTTAAATTAGCAACTAATTTTCAATATATAAGAATAGTAAATTTTTAATTCACTAGAAGTTAAATTAGTGTAAACATTTAAGTTAACTGACTATTGATTGCTCTTTAGAAAATTTGATTTTGAAATAAATTCGGATTTTAGGGTTTGTACTAGTTGAACAAAGAACTTTTGCGAAAGCCAAAGCATCGCCATTTCATTTCATGCTATTTATATTTAATGTCATTGGGAAATTGCAGAATGAAATTTCTTTTCAATTGTAATATGATGAATTTATAATGCACCAGATAATATTCAATTAACTGCATCAATATAGAAATTGGTACTCTTTATGTCAAAAAAACAAGCTTTAAATTCTTAAACGAGACGAAATAACGAGCCACTCAATTTCTTTTAAACAGCAATTTTATAAAGAGTAATTAAATTATGCATTAAAAGGTTTATTATTTTTTATTATTTCTACTTTTTTGGAAGTAAAAAACACTCCATCTGAATTTTACATTTTTAAGTTTGACATTCGACAACTTACTATTTTAGAATAATAAATTTTTTACGAAGGGATAACAAACAGTCCAGTTATTATATAGTAATTCCTTCGAAATTATTCGATATGTCTGATCAACATAAAGAGTATAAGTTGGAGTCTGTATATAAACACCTGCAAATTTTAATTAATTAGAGGCAAGGGCTAGAAAAACAGCTGTTTGGAAGAAAAATATTTAATAAAAAATGCAGTTTCCATGCATATTAGTACAGAAAAGCACATATTAAAATAAAGATGTTACACAAAATTCATTTTTCAATGTCGTTGCCTTCATAGCATTTAACAAACTCGTCTGAAGATATAACACCTTTTTGATATCGTGTAAAATTTCTTCACAGCAAATAAATATATTTTTATTCCTTGTCTTGTAGTTAGAATACTTTTCTCATTAAATTCCATTGCCTCTAAAACATTTAATCCCATTTCAATTGAACCGAGGCCTTCTGACAAGCTTGCAGCAAATATTTGCTTTACTATATAGGATCTGGGTCTGAGGTGTCTGCTTCTCTATGCGCTCATTCTTTGTTACATGAGCCGAACTGCTCATTGGCATCATTGCTATCGACTTCCAAATCTCACCAATACTATAAACTTCTTCTAATTACCTGATCAGTATCTGGCGCTGTTTGAGATAAATTACCTGTTTATTTTTGATAGTCGTTTTCACTGAAGAATTTTGAATTTGTAATACACTTTAAAAAGCAAAATATTCGAAGCGGGAGGGGAAAACAAGAAACCAAGTAATTCGAGCTAGCGTAAGGTCGGGATAGAATAAATCGGGCTAATACTGCAATTTATAATTCACTCACCAAGGAAGAAGTGATTGATGACGGTTGCATTTTGGAGGCAGAAGCTACGATGCTAAATTGTATCCACATTTTTTTCACAGTACAGAATAAAATTTTAATAGTTTGCACATTTATAAAACATTATACAAGAATGAAACGCAAACAATCGTATCAATAATAACCCTATATATAACACTGAAAGTAGCCAAAGATATACTTTTTTATTAATCTAACGACTTTTAATTTAAAACTCAAATAAGCATAATTCATGTGTCTTTCACCTTCCAAACTTTATTTACACGTAATTTTTACCCTTGTCTTTTCCTTTCAATCCATAAAATCTTCTTTTTTCTTCTTCTGAATGCTTATAACATTCATGTTCTTAAACTAAGGATAACAAAGGTTTGTACGAAACGTAGCTAAAAAAAACTTAATAAAACTGCTTTAAATGTAAAGCTTGTTTAAAACTGGTACAGTGGTGCCGATTAAAATAAAGAAAATGTTCACCGAAACAAGTAGAGAATACACGGATCATTGGAAACAGGAAATGTACGGTTTTTATGAAGGTTAATAGGCAATATGCTTACCATCCGATATAAAGACAGTGAGGTCAATATCGGGGCATTCTGAGTAATAAAAGCTCCAGCATGGCTTCGGGTAGGTTATCTTATTCTTGAATGAATGCTATGCGACTTTCTGGAGTAGATACAGGAGGTGGCTGACTTGCGGCAACACGTCTCCCAGACATGTCCTATGTATCCTATGCATGCTTAATGGAGTTCAATTCCAGAAAGAAAGACGGGCATTATAAATGGGTGATATTCTCTTCTTCAAGACATTCACCCACGATAGTTCCAAAATGATGAGGGTTATTCATAAACATATTACATTCCTGAACATATGAATGCATAGCAAAAGGATATTTCGATAAATAATGTTGTTGTTGATGATGATCCCCGAAGATCAGCAGAACCATATCAGGTCCATGAGCCGAATCACTCATGGATGGGGATAAAGAGCAGCTTCTGTGGTCAAAGACTGGAGCACCAAAGGTAGAAGACTGACTTAGCTCCGATGTCAAGATATACCCCCTAGCACTGGGTAACTCAGGTACCTCGGGATCGCCACTTCCCGTACGCATATAAGCAAACTGTACTTGAGTAGAACCATGCGGGATGATGCGCGCTTATCATTGGTCGAATCGTCCTGTCAATCATTACAAGTCCTGAAAGAAAGGCGAGTCAGCGTTATTGCTTTCGACTCATGCCGAAGATTCATCATTTATAGGATCTCCACTCATGATTTTGCTCTTCTATTTTAATTATACTGTTATATCTATGGTCACTTAATTAATATACGCTTTATTATACATGAAATAGCATAAGTTTCCTAGACGATAAAAGGCTCTTATACTGTGTGTGACAATTTCGAAATTTGATGATAAATTCAACTCATTTGGCAATGAGCCATGGTGAAAATAAGATGAAAACAAGTTAAAATGTTTTAAAATAAAAAAGTAATTTTGAAAAAGGACAAGAAACAGGTTGAAAAGAGTAAAAAAATCTTAATCACAGCAATCGAAAATGAGGATATGCAATAATGAGAGCGCCATCTATATGAAGAGGGGAAAGTAATTAAAGTCACAAAGTAAAAATTAAAGAATTCCTTTAAACTTTATACCAATCTACCAAACTCATCACTGTTTTCGAAAAAATATTCGTGTTTTTCTAAAATTGTTAGAATGCTGAAAAATACTAAATATTTTGTTATTTATATTAGAAAATTAACTTAGTTAATGCCCCATAAAATATTAACAATAACTTTAAATTATTTTATGGTGTATGGAACAAAGTTAGTTTTCTATTATTTTTTACAAAAGTTTATTGGATGTGTTATTTATTTTTACATTTTTTAGTTATTTTGAATAAACACAAGTACCTTCTTGCAAGTCGCAATTTTTTTTATTGAAAAGAAAAACCAATTTTTTAAAAGAAATTTCAACTCTTTAACATAAAGTTTAGAGTTTTTTTTATTTATTACCGCACTCGCAATATGTTTTACTTTTATTAGCATTTGTTTTATCAGTGCAAGAAATATAAATTACATGAAAAGTCAGAATGTTACATATATATTTTCTTTAAAAAACAATTTGTAAAAAAGGTTTTCATCGTGCTAGTTCATTTAATTATTATAACATAAACACATTGCATACTGCTTTTACAAAACAACTCTTGTAGGTAGTATATGAATGTTAAATGAACAGAGAAAAAGTGTATTACACTCATCTGTGAAAAGCACATTTATGGGTTATGAAACATTTTCTTTAACATACTACTGCCTTGCCCAATTATAAAAAAATATGTTTGCATAAACATGTACACCGAGTGTAGAATGTGAGGTAATAATTTTTTCTCCGCTTAATTTTCAGTTTCAGTTTTAAATATATTTATAGATATATCTATAATATTTTATAGTGTTCAATCAAATGTTCGTGGATTTATAAGAATACAAGACAAACAAATAAACATTTAAATAGTTATTTATTTTCATCAATCTTAGTTACAAATAAAACTAACAAAATGTGAGAGAAAGAAATAAAATGAACATCCATCTCTTTCAAACTTACACATTTTAAAATAAATAAAGCAATGGAGGACATCCTAATGTATACGTGTGGTCATGCTTACATTTCTATGTCAAATATAAACCACATTTATTATTTGTTAGGGGATGGAATAAGGCTTTGTAGCACTATTCCATAAATTCTGAAACCATGAAAAACAAAAAAAGTAGATCTTCTAAGTTTAAAGGAACTTAAATAGTGAGATCAAATTCAAATAATTACAAAAAACTGCCGTCTGAGTTTTTTAATGTCATAAAACGGATAGGTATGATAGAATAATAAAAATAATCAAAACCTAAAAAATCAAATAAACAGTTGATAATCATCGTTGAAAACACAAATACAGTACATAAAAAAACAAAGTCTTAGCTGAAAATAAAGTATTAATTTTAATAAGAATGCATTAAAGATATAGCTTTCATTTACAAACAAAAGAAATGTGCAAGAACAAAACTTTAAAAATAAATATTATGTATACAGACAAACCTAGTTAACGAGAATGCACTTATTGCAAATTCAAATCAACATAAACGGTTTCATTAAGTCCCATCAAACTGTTAATGATACTATAATAGCATTCCATCCTTTTCTTCAACGTTTACATTTAAGGATGTATGTGGATTTGAGGACTTATACTTATTCTTATTATTGTTGAATCAGAGTTTTCAACAATACCATTCTGGAACTCAACAGGCAAGTTTTCATTTTTAATTTCCATACGCACATTTCTCGAGTGCGAATCCATTTTGAGATGACGTTTGTTTCGGTTTCGATTCGTAATAGCGCTTCAAAGTAATCACGGGGAAAGTGCAGCCAATGACAAGCGCGCATTAACCCCTATGGTTCTACTCAAGTACAGTTTGTTTATATGCTTCCCGTACTCGCTCGTATGAGCGAGCCCCTGAGGGATCGATAAATAATAACCAACCATGTTTCGCATTGTCCATAGGGAAATTTTCACGAACTCAGGATAAAGTCACTCCAAATTAGAAGCTCAATGGCACCCTAATGGTTGTGTTGAATTACAATTTCTTGGCTGCAACGTGCCCTTGATGGTCTTCATATAAAAATACGACAAGAGTCAAATTTCTTGGAAAACCTATATTCGTCAGTAAAATACGCGAAGGTCCGCTACAAGTTACACCAGTTAAACTGTTTCCTACTGTGAGACGAAGAAGTGTGACAGGCCTTCAGGTATATAGTTTATACTCTCATAACCGTCTGCATAAGGTATGTCTTGAAATTCTGGTGTCCCTGAATATCGACAACAGTCGGGACAGGTCTGTTGCTATACTCTGCACTTTCTTTTTGGAAGTTACTACAAAATACTTAAAGCTTTGAAACGATCTTTAGTGAAGCTTCTACACGCAGATCTGTACCCTTGAAATCTATGTCATTACCTAGTACGACATTTTCTGTAATTATTAAATCCTGTAGTACTTCCATCTGCTTTCCTGGGGTGGCGGTAATTCTGCTACGAAACAAATCATCTATGAGTGTTTTGTCAGTCTCTGCAATTCTTCTACTGCATTCTGAAACTTATATGCCAGGAAGTGTGGTGGATTTCATATTTCAAAGATTCCTTTAATACACTACTGAATACTCTGCTTCTTATGTTGTACATCTGGCAACTAACTTCAGCTCAAAGCACAAGATTTGTACTTTAAAAGAGTTGTATGGTTCTATTTCATAGGAACATCTTGCTGTAGTGCAGTTTGTTTAGTTATTCTCAAATATCGTTAATTTATATGCATGAGAATTTTGTTCCGTATTTTCCACACTAGTACAAAAATGAAGGAAAACACTCATTTTGACTTATACATATAAATATAAAAAATAATGTACGGGATTTATGTTTGAAAATTAATTTTAACTTGCATCTAAATGAAAAAAAATTCGTCATTTCGCTAACCGCTGAAAATTAAACTACAGAAAAAAATATAGAACAGAAATTTAGAAAACTAAAACTATAAATTTAAATACCTGCTACATTCCGTAAAATTTGTAATTATAACTATTTTAATATTTTCTGGGGTTTATAAGCAAAAATGTTACCGTGATGTGTGAGAACAAAACAAATAATATGGCGTACGAGGTCCTCTATTTACATAACACCACATCATACCCCCGAACTCGGAGCCAGGACGGCTCCCTGTCAGTTGGTTGGGTATGCGTGAGACTTTATTGAAAAAGCCAGAGCAAAAAAAAATGATACAACTTCTGTAAAAAGATACAAAAAACAGTACATTTAAAACAAAAGAATATAATATTTTTTTTAAAGTTCAGTCTTTCAGGCCGTTGTGTTGTTGAATTTGAGAGGGTCGTGCCCTGTGTATGGAAGAAGATAGAATATGAGTACATAGGGTTAGTTGGGTCTGTGGCTAGTTGTTGTCGCCATCTTTTGGAAATAAGAGTGTTTCGTTTTCCGCGATGAAGTGGATGAGTTTTCTGATTTTCGCCCTAGAATTGTTTTTATTCATGACTCTTTTCCACCAAAGTGGTTCTAGGTCAGCTGACGGTTTTGTTAGGTGGTATGATGTTGTAAACAGGTAACTTGTAGAATAATGTAAGGGGTTTCCCAGGTTTCCGCAGCCACAGGAATCGCTGCTTCTGATGTTGGATCTTTTAAGATATCTTGGAAATGGAGATACGTCATCGAAGGAATTCAGACTCATCACTTTGGTGTTGTGAGAAAATTCAGAGGACTGGATTCAGGCGAATTCGTCACTTTCATAATATGGTGGCGGTTTAAGTGTGTGTGTGTGTGTGTGTACTAGCTCTGTCCAAAAACATCTGCCACCCAGCTTCAGAACGGGACGTTAAATGACGAAATCACTCATTTAAAAAACTGCTGCAGTAAGTGTCTATACCATTTTTCATTTTAATCAGTGCTAGTTCTGTAGAAGTGTCAGCAAGTAGGGAATGCAACACAAGCGTTCTAGTTTAAAAATTAATATTTCATACACTTAGTTAATATTCTCATTTTTTCTTAAAGCTTGAAATGAAGATTTTAGCGGAATTTGTTATAATTTTAACTACATGATTACCTATTCAGCAATAATATTTAATTGTCACAATTCAATGAGAATAACAGAAACCTTTCTAAGCAATTGCTTATTTATTCAAGAACATTTCAGAGAACTATATTCATGGTATTTTGATAATATTAGAAGTTCCAGAAAACATTCTCCGTTCCTTCGCCGTATTTCCTCTTCTGTTCTTTTATTCCTAAAAGCAATTCAGAGAACTGTGTAATTTCTAGACTGAATTTGTGTGTATGCATTTATACGTTGTTTTTAGCTTTTAGTCCTTTAGAGCAAGCATATTTGAAAAGAATATTCGATTTCTATGCGAAACTATTCAGACACGTGTCTGCTGCCTTAATGGCTTGTACTCGGAACTAGAAATAGAAGTTTGCGGAGTACTTTTCGACTCTGGTTTGTTTCTAAAAGCTTTTCTTTAATGCACTTGTGGAGTTTCTTAGCTGAATGTGCAAACTAGTTAATATTTTACATCTCATCACTGTATGCTTAATAAGACGAAAATATTCCTTCTAATCTTATTTTGGCTTGCTTGAAAATTCCTTAAGCTTATGTAAGAAAATTATAATCTGCTGTGTAATTAGCTTCAGACGGAACATTGAGATTATTTACTTTATTATGAATGAGAGAATTAAAAAAAATCCCTATTGCAATGTTTTTGACAAGAATTTTATTTCGAAAAACCGTTTATTAAACTATAACTAAAATATAAGGCAATTTTTAGTTTATTTAAATTTTTTTCTCTTTAAAAAGGTTAGGCCTTAATGAATTTTCATTCTTATGACACCTTCAGATGAAGAAAAATGTTAAATATTTGAAATTTGGACAAAAAAGTTCTTTTCCTGATTTCATTTCTAGCATAAAATCTTTCATTCTTGTGTCGTGACTTCAATGATGTTTCATTAAAATTTTTACTTTATTCATAATTCACTTTAAAATAACTAGACTACATATTATTGATATTTTATTATTTCTGTAAATCAATAACAATTTCAGATTTGAAATTATACGTAACTATATAACTCAAGAAATAAGGAAATAATATAATATTAAATTTTGATGCAGTTTTTACTTTTCACTTACTAGTACGAGAAAGATAACATGAAAAAACTGTTGTAATCATTACCAAAATATGGCAACGAAATTTTGGTGTTCTGCGCCTCATTTAACAAGAAAGAAAATAAATGCAATTTTATTTTATGCTCCTGTCTGTCCACTTTTATAAGACAGAAACTCAAGAATGTAATGAATTGCAATTCTAAGCATTTATTTTACATAAAAAGTTTAGCTTGAAATAAGGCATCTCTCTCATCTCTGTTACGTTTATAAAAAGATTTGTCTTAAATTTGTGTGAGCTAGAAACTACAGTCTTTAACTGATATTATATAACCATTTCTCCCCTTATCTACATGCAGATAGGTTAGAAGGGACTTTCATTTTGAATCATTTCTCAGCATTTAATAGCTTTTTTTTATTCTTTAGTCAATCAGTGGAGAATATCTACTTCAAGGTATTTTCTTCCTGTGCTGTTCATAGTCATGAGGGTTGTTTATTTTTGGGGGGTTAGAGAGGGAGAGAATTGAATAGTTGTTGCGAGTTATTCATGTGTGATGTTAAAAGGTTCGGTGCATCTTTGACCTTTTATGAAATGTATGTGATTGTTAAACAGAAATTATCATGGCTGTATATGGCATATTGTTTATTTATCTGCACATTGACGATGGATCAGTAATCATGATCCGAGAATAATAGTAAGTTGATTATCAATCAAATAAGTTAGACTTGTTTTTCAGCATTGATTTTATATATGGATAATTATTTCTTGGAAGAAATGTTATTTGCAGTAACTGTACCTACGGATAAAACGTTATTGTTAGGTGCTCTAACTACGATATGCAGGTGCTGCACTTACAGATAAAACGTTATTTGCAGGTACTGTACAGACGGATAAAAGGCCATTTGCACGTAGTGTCAAATTCAATATTCATTCTATAAGGCTTTTTATAGGGAATCTATTTTCTGTTTTTTCTATAGAATTGTTCTTTTTGTTCTTGATATTACGAAATTTAATTATATTTTGTGAGATATTTCTATTTTTAAAATTTCATTTCATTAAGTAACGAGGACCTTTGAATTGCTTCTATATAATAAAACGTTAATAGAGCAGAATATAAAATACATGGAAATAACGATTCATCCATAGGCAGTGGAGACCAGGGTAAGATAGCGTTGTTAACATTTAACCACTTTTAATAAATTCGGTT
This sequence comes from Araneus ventricosus, assembly GCA_013235015.1. Lineage (NCBI taxonomy): Eukaryota > Metazoa > Arthropoda > Arachnida > Araneae > Araneidae > Araneus > Araneus ventricosus. The sequence goes on from BGPR01009722.1 coordinate 15,844, forward strand.
TAAATATTAATTTTAATTAGGTAATTTTTGCATGTATTATTAGATTGATTTTTGGTTTGTTGTTTTTAAACAAATAAATTTTTATTTTAATATAAACAAGGATATTTTGCCATTTAAAAAAGGAAAAGAAAAAGTATGAACTTGTCCCAATACCGGGGCGAGATGGCTTTGGCAACGGGGAAAATTATGTTAAAAGTTCAATACATTTTTATTTATAGAAAATATAAGGCAGAGCACTTATTAATTAAACATTGTTAAGCATTTTTTCCTTGATTAGTATGTAATTAAAGGTTTATTTTAGTTAAAATTTGAGTTCATTGTTAAATTAATATAACCCAAAACCAGTGTTTTCATTTACAAAGACTGGACACAAATTTTCCTCATTTAGGATCTGAGTATCCCTCGGGCCACCATGTGTGGCATTTGAAACACTCTATTCAATTTTCTGACGGAGGGTCAACATAAATCTCATCACAAGTAGGGCACTGAATTAAATTTTCTTTGGAAGTTTGAACTGACGACATGAGTATCAGAAGTTCTAGCTTCTCAATTTTTTTAAACGAATCAAACATCAGTTTCTTTGTAACAACTCCTTTTATGCACTCCAAGCCTCTTGTCTTTGCTGCTCCAAACCTTTCGGGTGTCTTTCTGACCGACATCTCCTTCATAGTTAACCCCTTCGGCCCTGATTTATGTACAGGACAGATAAAAATCAGTGAGTGGTAAAATATGCTAGATTATATATAAGTAACATAAATATGAAATATAATTTTTATCAATTAAACAATGTTCTAATATCAGGACACCGGGTTTTAATGGTCAATTAAGTAAAAATAATTTTTTTTTAAATTTTAAGTTCAATTTGCAATTATTTCGAATGAAATGATTTGAAACGATTTCTTTGAGCATAAAAGCATACATATGCTTCACATTTCTCACAAAAAGATGAAGTTTTGAAAGTACAACCTTACAATTTGCATCTTTGTTGCTTTGAAATTCTTTCAATCATATGGTTTACCCCATCAAATCTCACTTCATTGCAAGATTTGGCAGATTTAACTTTTTCTTTGGAGGTCCCGATTGATGTCCGGGTTTGGTAGGGGTGATTGATTTGAAAATGAGAGATCTTCTGCTATTTGAAATGTGAAGTCCAATAAGTCTATTTAGTTTTTTTGAGGAATTTCAGAACAATTTGCATCTCTTTTGTACCATGACCAAGAATTTATTATAGCCATATCGAAATAAGGAAAGATGATGCAGAAGGTTCATTTTTTGCTCCTTATTGCTGTTTGGTACAATGACATTAATAAGTCATGCTTGTACACCCTCCCCCATACTTTTATTGTAAAACTTTACAATTTCAGGTCTGGAAACTTCAACAACAATGACACCTTTATTGCTCCATCTTTTAACTACGTCAGCACGATTGCCGTACAGTTTCACTACAGCGATTTTGCCAGCTTATGTAAAACATTGATCTGAACTACCACGTTCCTCCGTTTTCAATTTTGAATCAATTTTAATGGTTAATAATTGAATAATAACTGTAAAATATGCAAAATTTACATCCAACGCAATGTTTTTTGGAAGAAATATCGTTAACTGTAAAACAAAGTAAAACATTTGTACTATAGACACCTGGTCTTCTAATAATAGAACAAGTATAAAAAATCATGTTGTTTGCTCTAAGCCCTGATGTCCTATTAG
>BGPR01009722.1:17560-37388 GCA_013235015.1 Araneus ventricosus
CCAATATTTAAGAAAGTATTTCGAATCAAGTTGTTCTATTGCGGCCATGCCAATTAGATTATGATTTTATATAGTTAATAATTATTCTATTATCAATAAGATGATAAATCAAATGAATACTGTAGCGGTTACAATTCATTGCCTTCTCCTTTTTATGGTAGGTGGCGCTACTAGAGCCATCCGGGTTTTTCCCATGATGCCTCTCTCTCCTTTTCTTCTACTGTGTACTTGTATTGTGTTGTTGTTCTCTGTCTTGCGTCTTGTACCTTTTAATGTACTGTGTCGTGGAATCTAGCCATCTAATAAAAATGGTTCTTGAAATTGAATTAACTCTTCAACAGCGGCATTCCACATAAACATGAGTCTCGACCCTCTGGAGTGGCGAACGTGGGGCTACAATACAATAACCTTTTATGCACATAAAACATTGACAAATTACTTTAAAGAGACGATTGACCTTCAAAATCAGTTTTTTACATTTGCAACTATTCAATTTGGAAATTTGCAGGCATTAATAGTAGCACTATATAAGACAATACACAAAATTACCCTCCAATTGATTTATTTGTTTCTGAATTGTGGGTATAAATGAAATTTTTAATAATAATTAATGGCTTTATGTTAAATGTTCCAGGCGCTTCAATTTTTGTTCAAATTTCATGACATTTTATATAAATATAAAGACACATATGGAGAAGAAATTTTGGCATTATATAGAAGTTATTTTGTTATTCAAATGAAAATATCTTCCTCTATATCAAACATTGGGCATATTTGTTTCCAAAATCAATAGTATCAAATAGTTATGTGTATTTATTTTGAAATTCCTTTCTGAAACATAAAAATGAAACCCAATTTTTCTTTGAAAAATGTTAGAGTAACTAATTAAAAAAAATTAGAATGATTTCGAGTAATTTTGGATCGCCTGGAACATTTATCATAAACTTTATTAAATGTTATTAAAAATTACATTTATATCCATAACTCAGAAATTAATAAATATTTTGCCGTAAAATTTTGTGTTCTTTCTTATATAGTGTTCCTGCAAAATTTCAAATTGATTAGTTGAAAATTTAAAAATAGGATTTTGAAGGTTAAGAACACGACAAAAGTGACTAAAAACACTGTACCAATGTATTATAAAAACACTGTACCAATGTAATATAAAAACACTGTACCAATGTAATATAAAAACACTGTGCCAATATAATATAAAAACGCTGCACCAATGTAATATAAAAACACTGTGCCAATGTAATATAAAAACACTGTGCCAATGTAATATAAAAACACTGTGCCAATGTAATATACAAACTTGAAGAAGTAATTAACTTAAATTTAATCCTCTGAAGAATGAGAATTCATAAAAAAATGCAAATATATGCAAAATATGAGCATTATACAGTAGGGTGGATCGAAAAGTATAGGAAAAAAATTTTTTTTTGAAATTCTTTTTGGCATGGGACGGGAAAGTTGTGTCTTAAGTATATTGGTTTATATAATTTTTTTTATTGAAATTCATTTATATCTTCCAGTGCCCCAAGCGCCTCAAAAATAGTTAAAAATTGAATTTTTTATGGAAATTTACAATTTTTTAGGTTTTGTTTTGAAATTATTTTTGGCATGGGGTGGAAAAGTTGTGTCTTAGGTATATTAGTTTACATATATTTTTTTATTGAAATTCATTCATATCTTCCAGTGCCTCAAGTGCCCCAAAAATAGTTAAAAATGACATTTTTTGGGGGAAATATAAAAAAAATATTTTCATAATTTCCTTTAGCGCCGGGTAAGAGAGTTTTGTTTTGGGTATATTAGTTTGCGTTTTTTTATTATTAAAGTTCATTCATATCTTCTGGTGGCCCGAAAGCCCCCCAAAAAGTTAAAAATTGACATTTTTACAAATATCTATTAAAAATTGTGAATTAATGAAAAATATTTTAAAATTTGGCAGATTATTCAAGTATTAAAGTGTAAACTTATAAATAATTATAATTTTATAATAATAAATGAAGTATAAATTTAATGGTCAAAGCAATAAATCACAAAACTTATAAAAAGTGAACTTAATCATGGATTTTTTAATTCTATTAATTTGAAGATTTACATATTTCTAAAGGATGTAATCCTTTTTGGTATTATAATGCTTGATAAGACTTCTTGATTGCATCCTATTCAATATGAAGCCATGTCTCTTCTCTTCTCCATAAGTACTTTCCGACGCTTCAAACACTATGAGAAAACACCTTTCTACAGCTTGGGTATGGCATGGATATTTTGACCATTCCTCCGTCTAACTTTTACCATGTCCTCTATTTATTTAAATGGCACATTGATCAAAAGAGGTGGTTCAAATGTCCAACTCGTTGCCAGTTAATAAGTGCAAAATAATCCTTTGCTTTTAAGTCTATTTTTGGTACTTGAAATATTCTTATTCTGCTGATCCTTTATTTTCATTTCTAGCATCAATTAGTTTTCATTGTGCTAAAGACCTTATATTCTCTCTGTTATCTGTGAGAATCGACAATAGCAAATTTTCAGTATGAAAAAAGAAGCTATTTCGTTGAATAAAAGTGTGTACTATATTTTTTAAATTGGGTTCCAAATATCTAAAAAATGAAATAAGTTTCCAAATATGCAGCGCTCCTTCTGTTATGGAGGGCTTTGTCTTGACATGGAACCATACAGTTTGCATATAACTTCATAATATATGTTGCAAGAATAATAAGATTGTCAGATGGTTTTTCTGTGGCCACATACAACATTAAAATTCTACCTGCAATTGTTAGGCACCTTGAGTGAACAACTGGACCAGGCGTTCTTAATGCCAGGTCAGAATAACATTCACCACGTGATATCGCTAGGCAAATATCATATAGATATTGCTGATCATTGCTGAGAACCATTCTATCTATATTATGTGGCATATTCTCCACATTTATTGAAGAAAAAGGAGCTACAGGTAGCTCCTCGTAGGTTTTGATTGCTTTACCAAGTGGTCGACAAAATTCTTTAGGACCAGCTGTTGCCCATCCAAAGAATTTAGTAGATGACGGAGGGGTAACTAATTTGTTTGAAGCAAACAAATTCACCATTGTAATGGTCTATTGAGGCCAGTTCCATTAAGAGAATAATACCTCCCTTGCGTCCAGTATTAACATTTGTTCTATCACATCCAATTACTGTTATCCCATTTAATCGCATATTACGTGTTCCAAAAAATTGAGTATTGCTTTTTTTATGGCTTTAGCTCCTCCTGTTGCAGCAGTAATATGTCCGATATACACAGGTAGGTTATTTACAAGAGTGTAATGCTCCTCTTTCGTGGTCTTTGGGTAGTACCTTGTGTCCTTCTCAATTAGCACTTTTGTGTTGTCGTTCCTCCTATCGAAATAAAATCCGGTTAAAAGAGACCAAGACACTGTTAACTTAGTAGACTTTGCAACTGCATTTTAAAGCCTTTTACGCTGTCTACGAATTTTATTGCGATCTACCACATGCGAAGCCTCGCCTTCGTGTGCAATTCCAATGTCTTGTAGAACAGCACTGGCAAATGAAGTAGCTGTTCTATCTGAAACTCCGTATCGATCACATTCCATTGTTAAGGTAAGGAAATGTAAACGATTTTATGATTGATATTCCGAGGTAATTACATCCGTATCTGTATACAAGGACGAAGACATAGTGTTGAGCTCAAGTAGCTCCATTGATTTAGCATGAGCAGCATGAGTTTTAACCATTTTATGTTTTATTCTTTTGTTTTCCATCTGTTTTCTTTTTTCCTTTTCTCTTTTTTTCAGTAGCAATTACTTCCACTTCTCCAATAACCATTTACCTTTCTAATATTCGATCTTTTATAAACAATCGCTCAGCAAGTGGAATGTTCGTGTCTTTTTGAAATTTACATGTATCGAAATTTCTACACTTACAAAATGTGATATCGAACAAACACGATATTTTTTCAGTACGATAATTTTCCAATTTTTTTGGTATTTTTTATCATTCCTTCGCCCTCTCCTCTACGTTTCTCCTTGTAAAATCGTTTCTTTAACACATTTTTAATGTTTGATTTTTAACTCGAAATTTGCATAAAAAGCGTTTTTTTGCAAATATTTAAGCGTTTTGGGGCACCGGGAGATATTAAACAAAGTTGAAAACATTTTTCATATATGCTAGTACACTTAAAAGACAACTTTTGCACCCTATGCCGATTATTTTATCCACACTTTCAATTTTCGATCCATCCTATTATACAGGGTTTCCCAAAAAGTTCAACAAGCGTTTATTTCCTTAAATAATGATCTTAGACTTGCAGACTTATTCATCTGTACTATACCTAGACAAACTTATTCATCATAATTCACGATTAGATTGACATAAGATAAAAAGTAAATTAAAAATTTAAACTTCTAAGTACAAAGTTTTATCAAATAAGGTAAGAATTTGTATGAAAATGCTTTTGATTCTAAGGGGATTGATGATAAAAAGTTAAAAAATTAAATTTTTAAACGGCCCCTATAGTGCAAAAATGTCACCTAGCAAAATAGTAAAATATTTCTCTCACATGCATCTATTCACATACTAACTTGCAAGTTTCTATCTGAAAAACTTACAGAGATATTAAAAGTCAAATTTATTGACTTAGACCACCTTTCCATACCTCTGACTGCTGTTTGATCCAGTCTTTGTATGTGCATTTGAGGGATCATATATATATTTCAATAAATTATTAATAGGGCGGAATCAAGAAATGAATATGTATTTGTTAACTCTTGTTAAATCTCAATAAATAGTCGAATAATGCATCAATTAAAGTACTTACAAAAATAGTTCATCTTGTGAATCTTCGAAAAATATTAGAATGAGTGACAGTTCATCTGCTGAAAAACAAACACTGCTATAAAAATATTAGTGGAATACAACTGAAATACGATTTTTCGCAAACAGCTTTAAATTTAAATATTCCAAACTTTTAGTTGTAATTATCTGAATTGTAGTTTAGAAAAATACCATATTATCTTTTTTTGGTGAGTGACTTGTAATAACTGAAATAGAAAACGTAGTAACCAGCCAAGCTCCCGTTGAAGCAATGTGAAAATGAATCGGAAATCTAAAAACAGCCAATGATAGAGAAATCGAAGTAAACCAAACAAGAGAGCGAAGGCGAACCATGGGTGAGATTGAAGTTCGCAAGAAAGAAAGCATTAGTTGGCCTAGTGCCAAAAAGGAGCATCCAAAAATTAAATTCCGTCTAAGTTCAAAGACACAAAGGATAGCTATCACTTAGTTGTGTGCAATGATCGGGTTTTGGTGCTTTCTAAAACTATTTGGCGTGCAGGCCTATCCAATGTCTGTTTTGCTTTTTCATTAATTTTATTTCTTCTTTTCTCGTTTTTATCTTCTTTTTGTTCCTAATCGAACTCTTAGACTGTGGAAATAAGGAAATAAAAAATAAATAAATAAAGGAAATTACGAATATTTAAAATAATTTTAATAAGTTCTGCAACTCCGCAGCCTTAAAGGACCAGTCTCACTGCTTTTAGTTAAAGCTTAATTATACGCATAATAATGCGCTAAGAGCAATTAGTTTAATATTCTTGTTCGATATTGGCTTTGTTTTCTGTTATATCTTAAATTTCATTTTCTCAAGTTGTCCTTCCATTCTTATCAAGTCGATAGTTGCAATTATCTGCCATAAAACTCAGTAACAGTATGCGTCAGTGGCATTTTTAATCAATCCAAGATGATTGGATGATGTACTAGTTTAAAAATATTTACATTTCGCAGTTTTTCCAGGTTGAATAAATTTGCATTTTTGCAATAAGTATCTCCATATAAATTTTTGAGAAACCCCTTTTAATTTAAAAATTAATATATCTATGCACGTTTTTCAGATAGAATATTGAATCTTAGTTTATACTTAGATGAGTGTAAAAGGAACATTTTACTAATTGACACCGTTACTCATGATGAACGTATAAAAATTTAATTTTCGCAACTATTTATTTTCGACTTCCGTGGAAGCCAAAATGTTTTCAAACAGATTCTTACATTATTTGATGAAACTTTTTGATTGGAAGTATATGTGTAAGTGAAATATTTAAGTAAATAATATCTTGTTCAACTTTTTTGGGACACCCTCTATATCATTCTTAAATCTTAAATGTAATTAAAAATTGTCTCATGATATTAAAAAATGAACTCCTTCTGATTAAAGTTATCTTGAACTCAAAAGTATATAATCATCTTTATTCATTTACTTATTGATAATACTACACAGAATATTTTAATTAACTTATGAAATCCTATATTCAAATACTAATATCGTAATAGATGTCAGATTAGGCAATTACTCGAAATTGTACGAGGTAATTTGCCTTGAAATTATTAATTAATTTGAGGTAATTTCGAAAAATTATTTTGATTTCTGATTACTGTAAATTATTACATCGTTGTAAATAATATGCATTCGTGCCGTTGTCTGAAGAACTGCTTACCTAGATTTAAACAATCAATGTTAGTACGAGTTATTTCATATATATGCATTCTCCTCTAAAAATCATGAGCTAAAAATCATATCATCTGCTTTTTAAAAGTATTTCCAATAAATATTTACCGCTTTATTCATTCATGAGTTTATTCATACTTCGATAACATTTTGCAACTGATATCTAATATACGTATCATTGCTTAACATGCAAAGTAATCAACCTCATTTTTTTGAAATTTCAAACAGGAAGGAGATAATGAATTTTTTGCAACCAAAAAAGAATATTTGTTAATTTTTTAACATCCGATATAAACATGAGACCGCATGTTCCAGCCAGATGTGAAAAAGAAAATCAGAAATATTCGTTTTCGGTTGAGAAAAATTGAGTATATTCTTCCTCTATGAACTTTCAAAAAATTAAGATAGGTGGTGTTGTTTGTTAAGCGACGATATTTTATCACAATAGAACGCTTCTCAAATATAGAAGAAAAAGCTGGATTTAAAAATTCAAAGCAATTTTAATTGCAAGATTGAAGTAAAGCAAAATTAGGCAACTGTATCTAATTTACGCAAATAAGCTGCGACAAAGCAGATAAACTGTGAAACTTTAGATATTTCTTAAGTAATCATAACTGGTTTTCTAGCTTAAAATTTCAAAATAAGATGTTCTTACATTTTTTCACAAAAGAAACATCAAATATAAAAGAATATGTGGGCAAATTATGCACATCTTATTTATCAAGTGACACATCATCTAGTGTAGTGCCAAAACAACTCTGAGTTTCTTTTCAAAAGTTAATACAATGTAATTCTTTCAAACGTAAATGAGTTCCATAATGGATATCAAACTTAAATTTCAGAGAACCACTCTGGAAAGAACGACTTAAAAAGAAAAGCATATCTCAATTTATGTCATTTGTTAATATCTCTAATGTCCTCAATAACTCTTTAATGCAACTAATATCAACGATGAATATTTCATAAGATATTCTAAGATTCTCTCTCAAAGATATTTAATAGCAGCTGACATAAACTATTCTCGTCCGGTCAATATCTTTCGAATTTCTTTCACAACACATGATTATGTCTGTAACCAAGAGACGCCGAAAATTAGGAGGCTTCAATCTTTTGTTTTAAATATAAGAAGTGATTCTCTCTGAGTGACGAAAATTTGGGATTTTGAAATAACACTGCCATTTCCGTTTGTGTCGTCTAACTACAATTGTGAAAGGCTTCCAAAAAATTAGTTGTTGGCAAAGATTCGGGTTTTTTATTGTAATTCACATCTTAATTTTTACTTTTCAGCAGTTAAAAGAAATTTTTTACAATAAGAGTTAGGATTTTTTAAAACCAATAATGTGAAATGATTGATGCAGGTCATTCGAAAAAATTATAAGTCAAAAACTGATTCATGTAAGGGTCATTCTCACGAAAAGGTTCTTTTTACAGCCCCGGGGTGTTGAAAATTAGAAAGTTAACAAATGTCCAAATATTTATGTTCATATGTATGATTTAAGTTTGTAGAAAGCTATTCAATAAGTTTCTACTAAATTTATTATTTAACTTTCATTTTTCAATGAATATAAGACAAAAGTCCCCTCCTTGGACGTCCCTATACATGAAATTCAAATAATATTTACTGACACTCAAACAGTTTTTTAAAAAAATTGCATTTTTCTCAGTATTAACTAGTTTAAAGTCTCTAGTTAATGTCTAACCTAACATTTTTTAAAAATATTTTTACTTAGTAATTAATTTTTACACTTTCTCCCCAGTCAAATACATCTCCCTCCGTGGACAAAGAAAATAACTTTAAAAGATATCATGAATTGCAGCTCATGTCAAAACATCATGAAAGAGTTTATAAGAGAGGCAGACAATTGTTCTTTAAGGAAAACGTTTCGTTCTATTGCGAATTTATTGAATATATTCCAAATTATTCCATTTAGAGCTTGGTGAAGTACTCAGCGTCCACTCCGTAGACATCATAAATAAGTTAAGAAAAATCTAATTTATAATTAAAATGCAAACTTTTGATAGGTTCAGTATCGAATTTAACAAAAATAAGTGTACCACTTCAGCCACGTAAAACCCAAAGCACTTAAAAATTCAGAACTTAGTTTTTATCTCCTCCATGGAATTCCCCACAGAGATGATGGTATGGTCATTGAAAGAGACAAAATCTTAAAAATATTGATATAGTTAGGTAAATTAAAATAATATCAATTAAAAGTTCTTGGGAGGTATTTTTTATGAAATTTAGTGATTTTCTTTCGTATTTAAAAAAGTTTAAATTGAAATTATTTTCTCGAAAAGAATTAAGGTAAACAATTCATAAAGAATATTTATAATATAAAAGCTTCAATAATATACAAAAAACATTTTAATAGCTAAATTTATTTTTAGAAAAAAATTGGAATATCAAAAAATAAAAAGACAATTCAGTCAGATGCTCAAATTCAGAAGAGAAAATAGTAGAAAAAACTTAATACGAGACATACTAGATTTTTTATTAATAAATAAATATACGATTTTCCATTATCTAGTATATAATTGATTACTTTCTTACAAAATGTTGAGTTTCATTTATTTGAAATTATTTTTAAATATTATTTAGTTAATACGCAGTCAGTGCCAATATTTAAAAAGTGCCATTTATTCTAAAATGTTAAGTTTTCTTGCACTGGTTTTTAATAACTAATTTTATTGTTCAATTATAGGAAATAAACCTGTTCCAAATCTGCCCAATAAATAGTTAATTATGCTTTCTTTTAAAATGTAAAAGTTCCATTGACTATCATGTCTCCTTCGTAGACATGTCAACATTTTAAAACTAAAAGAAAAAAAAATAGTGAAAAATAAAATAGAACACTTGAATACTAATAAAAAGTTATTTATGAAGCTTAAATGGAATCATCCATGCAATTTCAAGTTTTTTTACATACTTTTGTAAAAGAATTTTTTTTTAGCTATTTGTATCTTTTTCATGAGAATGACCCATAAATTGTTTCCTGAATATATGAAATATGTGTTAGGTTTTCTAAAAATATGACTGAATTTCCTAATAACAATCAATAATATTTGTGCAATTGATATTTATCATTTAACATAAGCAATCAGATTTTAATGAAACACCGCAAAATATCACCGAGAAAATATTTTCCAGTTCATATAAATGGTTTCTTCGACGATCGGAGTCATTCACCGAAGTAATCGACAAAATGCATCAAAAAATTCAGTGAAAAGTCACCTTTATAAAACCTTAACTTTCCTTCTATCATTGATTGTCAGGAAAAAAAAATCACACTGTCTCAGCATAAATTATCCTCTAAAAATATTTACAAAATCCTATTTTAAAGAAAAACTAGTGCATTATAAATGTTTTTAAGTATGCGCTTCATTCATAATTTTCTCTAAGCAAGATCTTTACTGAAGTTCATTTTAATAATAAACGCACAAATTAATAGAGTTCTCAAAATTTATGCATTAACAAAAAGTTCTAATATGTAATCTTGTCAAATGTAAATTGGGCGAAGAAGAATTCTTTCGAACTTACCCAAGTAAAAAAGTCAGCAAAAACACCTTCAGGAAAACTGCAGGTATTTGGGACAAAAAAACCTTGCATCATCCCTACATATTTCTGTCCGAAATAGCTACAATTTTCCTGAAGGTTTTTTGCTGATTTTTTTCAGATGGAAAAAAACAAACCTGCGTGCTTTTATGCAAAATACCTGCAGATAAAAAAACCCCTATATTTACAGTTAAGTTTTCCCCCCTTTCTTCTGACGTCATATTAGAGATTTTCATCGTGTCTCGAGTTTTCTGGAATGCCAATTAATTAGAAATCATAATTGGTCAAGGCTAAATTATTAATTTCAATTAATTAATGAACTAATTTTTATTTGAACTTACTTGCATTACAAAACTTCAAATTCCTCCGAATCGGGGATCGAACCCTCATTCTTAGAGTTGGTAGGCAAGCTCGCAATCCCCTATACCCGATAGGACTTCGGAAAGGTGGTGTCAAATAATCTATTTAAGTTTAACTTCACCCTCTAGGAGCGCCATCTAGTTGTGTAAAAATCAACTATTGCCAGAACACGTGAAGTGCTTTAAAGTTAGCTTATATGAGTGACAACAGGTTACTGCTACATGTCTAAACAATTAACCCATGCATGAACAAGCGATAGAAAATTATTTCCGAAAAGTTTCTTTCTTTCTTTAATATTTTTATAATGATTAATATGTTTTTATGATGTTTAATATGATATTTCACACATAAATATTTTTTTCGTTTATTTCTTTACTTTAAACAAAAATGTTTTTTTTAATTTGTCAGTTTTCCTAAGAAACGATATATATATATATATATATATGACTTTAAAAAGAATCTTTTTTAAACATTTTTTCTTTCAAAAGTAAATCAAGATTTGCATTCCACTGAAAAGAAGAATTTATTATGTTTATTACAGATTAACATTTCTTATCATCGTGTTTCATATGGAAAATGCTTAATTCTGAATCGCATGAAATTAAATTGTTTTCGCAAAATTTTAAAAGTTACACTTTTCTTCAAATATATCTTTTATATATTAAACCCTAGTTCTCTAACCTTCCGTCTTCTCTCTATCCAGTCCTACTTCAAGCTGTTTGTATTTGAGTTAGATACCATATTATATAAAACTGTATGAAGCCCAAATAAAATTTTAAAAAAACATTCATTGTCATGCATCAAAGGCAATTTTCATTTTTCTTCAAAATACCTGAAGTAAAATCTGCTTTAAAAAAATCTACTAAGGCACTGAAGGTAAATTGAAGTCTATAAACTTGTTGAAAAAAGCCTGTATAAAATCTTCAAAAAATCTGTACATTTCTCGAAGGAAACCTGCAACTTTTATTTTCCTTATAATACCTGTAGATATCTTCAAAATTCCTTGATGATAATTTAGAAGTCTTAAAATGCCTGCATATAAATATAGTCTTATAATGCCTTAAATAAACTGTACATTTCCTGAAGGAAATCTGCAGTTTTTATTTTCCTTTGAAATACCTGTAGAGATCTTCAGAATACCTGGATGGTAATTTAGAAGTCTTAAAAAGCCTGCATGAAACCTTTAAATAAACTGTACATTTCCTGAAGGAAACCTGCAGTTTTCATTTCCCTTCAAAGTCCCTGTAGAAACCTTCAAAATACCTGTAAAATCAAATTTTTTTTAAAATTTTTTTTGCTAATTTTTTTACTTGGGTAAGTACATTTAATTCTTAAATAATAATTAGTTCTATGAATTTTGGGGTTCTTTAAATGTTTCTGCTAAAACAACTAGTTTTCATATGAAATTAAATAAGAAATCGAATAGTAATTAAAAACGCATTTCTTACAGAAAAAGATTTACTTTTTATAATCATTCATTAAAAAGCAAATATGAAATGTCTTGTCGTCATTGGCTACAATTTTTTATGCATAGTTCATAGATCAAAAGGAAAATTATATTCATTCTGCAGCATTGAAATACATAATGAAAAAATGTGTTTCATTAGAATGTAAAAAATAAGATTTTTTTTCAGAAAATTCTTGGACCTATGAAAGGTTTATAAAATTTCAACTACGACATTATAGCATTATTAAACATATTTCCATTGAAACATTTATTATAATTTGAAATTCAAGAGCAAGTAGTTAATTAAACTTGTGTTTACATTCAATTTTCAATACAAAAAAAATTAAGAAGCACTGCGTTGCAACAACTAAGATATTTTTATTTTGAGTTACAAAAATATTTTTTTCTAGTTTGGGCCAAAGGGCTGTAACTCTTATAAGAATTCATTTATTTATTAACGATAAGTCTCTTTAAAGGCTTTTTTCTAATTAATAGAATTAAATGAGGCATTAAATAACATACATTTCACTTTTCAAGAAACTACCCTGAAAGAATTTATTCAATTGTTTTTGAAATAATTGATTGCGAAGCAGACGAAGAATTGTTTTTTACTTTTATGAATTCACATTTGTTCTGAAGATCAAATGAGGAAAAAATGAAAAAGGCCACAATAATTCAAATAAAATATTTAATTAACCTTTTCTGTTAGTTTTCTACCATATTATATAAATGTTGGTTGTTTTTTCATTAATTCACGTTGTTTGAGAAATAATTCTTAACCACGGATGTTTTTCAGCTAAGCTTACACTTAATGTCATTTTAAAATAATATATTTTTGATGGTTGCTGCTGTAATATCCTGGAAAAGATATAGAGTTATGTTACTTCGTAACATGAATGAAGTTAAGTCGCCCCTCATTTCATGAGAATCCACAATTTTTATTTATATTTCGAATAAAAATGTTACATTTATCCAATTTATTTGGGACAGCAGAAATTTTGTAATAAGATTAATTAATTTCCTTGCTTAGTAATTAAATAATCATTCTCAATATATTTAATTGAATTTTCGGAGATGTGCTTTTTCAACTGTAGTACAAATTTGAAAAATTGTATACCTGTTATATCTCTATTAAGCAATGTGCAAAAAGATGCCTGGGACGTAAAATGGAAAATTCTAATGATATTTTTTTTCTATTGAACTATTTAATGTTAAAGTAAAAATATTATGGATGCCATGAATCTTATTGAATTGAAATTCTAATAAGATTCCATATAGTAACCGCAAATACAGCCCCCGTCCTGCCATAGCACCCGGGTTTTCACTGAATGACAGTCGTGCGATAGCGACGAGTACTGAGGTCGGGTCCTAATGGCCAACACAGCCTCACGGCCCAACCCCTCCCGTAGGAGGTACGTACTATCACTGGAGGAGGGCTGCCGCCCCCCCCCCAATTCATGTGCCCCGAGGCGAGCGAGTTCCTTCATATACAAACCTGAGCAACTCATCCACACTTAGCGGTGCCCACTTCTATCAGGGGGTTCCATATAGTAAATTAGCATTTAAACTACATCATGGATAATAAACAATTTGAATGTAATTTGGAATTGCAAAAGGTGATAAAACCAACAACTGAAGCAATTCGACACTTTTCAGATTTATAGAAGAAGCTGATGGTCATCATTTTCAAATAATGGAAAAGAAAATAATATGACTTATGACTACATAAATAACATGAAAATAACATAATCTATGACTACATATTTCTATTAGCAAAAATACAATCTGCTGATTGCAAGATTTCAGCTTCTTCTTTCAGCTTGGAAACTTCTTTTGAGAAATAACTTGTCCTAAAAATAAGTGAAATTATTATTCAAAAATAATGAACCATCCTGACGAAATATTTCAGATTACTACGGAAAGATTATATGTATATGCATTTGTATTTAAAGCAGAATATAGAAGATCGTAATCATTTTTAAACAAATGTTTTCATGTTCAATTTCTGATAGAATGCATTATTTGAATGCTACAAATATCATTTCTGGTACCTTCTATTTTGAAATGCCTTTGAAGAATATTTGTGTTATTTACGAGAGCAAAACTAGTCTTTTTGAAAAGAAGTGATTAAAAAGTTAAATTTCTTCCATCTCGAAGTTATTTTTATGAAAACAAAATCAAAACGCTTTAAAACATGCAATATCTCGAAATTCTATACTCGCATAAATTCCAAGAATGGCGTCAGTGGTTTGAAGGAGAAGGGAAAAATATAAATTAATAAAATTATTAAAAAATAAAACTAAAATGGAACGCATTTTTATGTTTTGGATCAGCTTTATACATTTCTTTAAAAAGATTCTTATTCGCTCATTTTTGAATACTTACATGAGGATTTCTAAGGACAGATACACTCCAACTAAGAATAGGCTTACAGGATTTGAAAAGTCATCCTTATGTCTAAGCTTTCTCTCCTTCAGAAATTCGCGAAAGCCAGTCATATGCAGTCAGTAAATCTTTTTATTCTGATAAACAAGGGAAAGTCGTTTTTGAAGCTTTTTATAAAAAGAATGCGTTTATTACAATGGCGATCTGCGGACTATATCACAAAATGTTTACTTTAAAAGAACTTTTAACGAAAGCAAGAAAGAAGAGCTTTGTTATACTTATGTATTCCGATCATTGATAAAAATAGTACATTGAACGATATAACCTTCCTATCCGGTTTAGAGCTGAAAGCGCAAACGTTAATTAAAAGTAACTTTTTGACTTTTCAATTAATTATTTCCGTTGAGCATTAAAATATACTATAAATTGTGCATATGAATGAACTTTTACAATTCGAGACTGTGAAGCTGTAATGTACTTTTCATTTTTTATTTTATTTATTTCTTCAGAAATAAAGTGTTTAATCGTTCAAACTTTCAACTATGAAATTATATCTCCCTAAATCAGAAAAGCGGAATGAACTGTAACTTATAATGAAACAGCAATAAAGGAACAACTTAAAACTGAGGAATTATAATTTTGGACCGTTTATGTTAGTTAACTGTTTTGTGAATGCCCTTTTATCTACCTTTTTTGAAAATTCTGAATATTAACTTTCTCTGTAAGTAATATAGAAAACCTAAAAAATAAAAAAAGCTTTTTAAGGAAAAGAAAAGTATGTAAACCAAAGAAATCGCATCGTTTTGTATTCAAATGTTGGTGCAAATAAATGGATTCTCATAATAAAGATTTCTTTAAAGAACTCAAAATAAATAAATAACAAAGTAAAAATTCTGAAGATAATACCGAATAAATAACTAGATTCTGTATTCAAAGCCAATTATCCAAAACTTTGCATTTAACTTATCTCATAAACTTAAGAACGTTTACAAGCAACTCAAGATAAAGTAGAAGAAATATTTTCGTCTCGTACAGGGATGGGGCTGCACACCAAATAGTTTTAGAAATTACCTGAAATCGCTCATTACGTACAACTAAGCGACATAATGGGCGAAGGCAAATAACTGTACTTTTTGTCCTTGATCTTAGCCACAACTGGGCTAACTAATGTGTGTTTTTTAAAAGAGGAAACGTCATTCTGCTCGTTACAGTGGTAGTTGCTCCAACTTTCTTGTGTGACAAAATACCTTCAGATTTGAATCGCTAATAACTACGAGACTAATAATGCAAAAAGAATGGTTCACTCCTCAACGGATACATCGTATCTGTAAGAGCTTGTTGCATAGTATTTGATCTGCCGGTGACGTCATCATACCAGTGTAGGCGCATGCGCTTGATTGTTATGGTTTCGCTTTATGTAAGATTATAAATACGTGTAGCGTCGAAACACGTTTAGTTAGGAGGTTGATTCTGATGTCATTTTAAACAGCTTGAGGACTATTACTAGGATCCAAAGTGAGACAATAAAAATATTTATCAGAAAATAAGTAAAAATTGGTATTAAATTGAAAATTTCAAATTTTGCATGTTTTTTTATTATAGCATGCAGAGGTTTCTTTCGAATTATACGAAACTTACATAATACATGACAACATGTAAAAGAAACCTTGTGTTAAAATCTGAATTCAAAAATATGAATATTACGTAAAAAGTTAAATTTTGTATTTTTTTTATTATCAATCCCCTTGGAAATCAAAGTATTTTCATACAAATTCTTACCCTTTTTTCATGAAACTTTGTAATGGAAGTATATGTCTAGGATCAATATTTAAAGGAATAAACGCTTGTTCCCTTTTTTAGGGACACCCTGTATAGTCTTAATTAGTTTGTAGCTTCCTATTTTACACTCAGAAAGTACATTAAAAAAACCTTCTAAAAGTAAAGCACTGTCGAATTGTTTGTAGGGGTTTCCATCGTCAAGTTCCGAATCCGAAACTTTAAGACTTCAAACGTGTGTTGAAACATTTTTGTTTGGAAATCAATTTCTTTTGAAATATGCTTATTCTTGAGCATTAAAAGTTTTTAAAAATCTATAAAATTGAGTACAAAAATACGGTGTAGTATCTGCAAATTTCTTTATAATTGCTCTACCGTTGAAAAGAAAAAAGGCAAAGGAGATGAGGGAGAAGCAATGGAGAGTGTAATTTAACAGTTTAACACTGCTTTGTATTTTGGACACATAGTGTTTCAAAAAGTTCATAAGTGTATCCCTAAATATATATTATATTATGTTTATAGCAATTGATAATGAATATCACGATAATTTATCTGGGCAATAATCAACTGAAATATCCCTAAATAAATAATTATCTAAATAAAACAGTTTTATTTAGTTAGGTTAAATTGTGTTAGGTAAATGTTATTGGTGAATTGTTAGTCATATAACTAAAATAATACCAAATTTAGATACACTTTTCATTATTTAGGCACAAGAATATAAATACTAATCCCAGTTATGTGAATGAATTGTTAAATGTTATCAAAAGGAAATATTGTTCACATGAAAAAAAAAACACAATAAAATTTTATAAAAACGTGAGATATGCCAAGCATCGGGATAGTCTGCTACCTATGGAATTATTGATTTTAAAATTTTTACAGAATATGTTCTTTATTCGTTCTCTTTTAAGAGAAAAAAATCAGCAAGTGAGCCCAAATCTCTATAGTTCCACAACAGACTAACGTGATGCGTCTGAGATCTTCCGAACCATAAGTCGAGTCTTGATTAACTGACAAACGTAGGTCCATTTTTTTAATCGCAAAAGTTTTTCTTATATACCAGAGGAAGTGGATCACTCACTTAAAGAGTTATTATAAATAAGTTTTGACTGCAATTTGACATCGTGATCTCCACCTTAGTGAAATTGCTTTGTGGATGACAGCAATAGATTTAATCCTTCGTCAACGAGTAAATTAATAATATTAACAAAATTCCAAAGCTACCCATTGAATAAGAATTTATTGTCGTTAAATAGAAAGGCATCAAATATCAAATAAAAATAAAAATTTACAGTGTGATTGAGTTCCAAAAATCAATAATATTATTATACCGTTAAGTACATCATTATTACACAGTTAGAAAATTATAGATAAAAAGACATTTTGTTCCTTCTACTTTGACTTTTTGTTTCCTGAAAACACATGTACTGATGTGTACAATGATACAAATAATTGACATATTTCGTAGAATTGCTGTCTCAAACGGCAGTTTGGTAATGTTTCTAAACTATAAATATGCAACAATCTACATCTCAATCAAAATTGTGAAAGAATAGTAAAGATTCAAATAATTATTAAAAAATTCAAGTTAATGACTTTCATTAGTGAAATAATTTTGGATTGTATCAGTGTTTTATTGCATATTAGTGTTAATAATAGAATACAGAAAAATTTGCTATCGGCCCTCCAAAAGCATATCACATTAAATAAAAGAATATATATATAAATGATTTGTCTTAGCTCATTGATAATGTTACAGATCAAAAATTTCATAAAAGCTAGTTGTTACGTTTTGATGACCAAGACATGCAAGGGCATTCATTAACAGAGTACTTTAAGCGTAATGACTTTAAATGACAACAGAATCTCGATTATTCAGGCCTATATCAACCGAGGTCTCTGTTAAACGAGCCGGTCCCGGAAAAGCGAAATGTGTGTTTTCAGAAAAGGGTGTTAAAATTGGCATTGAAGCCGATTTTAAAGGCGCGTAAGCATGTAAAACGTCTTTATTAGGAGGTGATATTTTATAACTCGAGAAATTATTTACAGAAAAAATAAACCACAGCTTCATTTCTAATCACATCAATAGCGACATGAGCAAATTTCACTCATTATAAAGAAAAAATTGCATTGTAGATGTATCGGAAATTTTCATATTGGTTTGAGGGTGGAAAATAATTTTGAGACATTCTTAAAGAATCTTTAAGAAAATGAAAAGGCAACAGCGTATATAAGAAACATCTGAGGATTTTCTTATCAAATCTGTTATCGAAATGTGTTCAAAAATTTGATAACTAAGAAAAGTATTTGTTAAAATGCTTATATTAGGTAGTTCTGGCGAACTTATTTTACTGATTTTCAGTAAACACTTTTGGAACACCTTGTAGAAAGAAAAAAAAATCAAGGTTTGAAATTCAGTTTGTATTAAGGGGACATACGACTGTTAAACCTCGAAAATTTTCGATTTTATGAAAAATATACATATTATTTATCTGTCTTCTCTGAACAATTTAAAACAATCCGCGTTAAAAAATTCCCACAATTATGAAAGTTATAAAGGAAAATGTATTAGCTCTTCAACGTAAACATTGAATATGGTCATATCTTTAAAGCATTATATCTCAAAATGTTTTTTTTATATTGTGAGCACGATATCTCAAGAACTGTTGAATATTTTTACATACAAATTTTACTGAATATGTATTGTGCTATGTTCTAAAAATTGAACCACATTTTTGTACATATTTATCAAAGTAAAGTTTTTTTGGGGGGAGGGGGTTTAGCAAAGTTGAAATGTTAACTATTTTTAACATATTTATTTTAAATTGGTATATAAAATATAAATGAAATTTAAATGTTAATGAATTTTGGTTCAGTTTCTTAAACACTGTTTGGATTACTTATATACCCAAAATATTTTGTTCAGATAAATACTTCATCCGTAACCATGTGCGTAAGGTGACTATTTCATTTTTTTCTCCAAAAATTATGCCTATATTTATTACTCTCTCAAATAAATACATACCAATATGAAGGTTTGAAAATGTGTGTACTATAAGAGAAAGAACATATGCATTTCTAGAAAAAAAGTGAGTTTGTGAATTGCATTGTTTCAGAGATATAATGTATCGAATATGACAGTTTTCCACCATTTTTCCGAGGTTTAAGAGTCGTATGTCTCCTTAACCGAGTTTTCGATTATTCAAAAGAATTTCTGTCCCAGTCAGTTCGGATAATCAATGTTCCACTGCATTAGAATGTCCTAGAAAAAGGTTTCTGGTTAATTTTATTTCCTAAATAATCCCATAATAGCTGTGAAGAAAAATTACATTATATTTATCACAGATGTAGGGCAAACCTTTTAACTACAAATAGGTGTCTATTCACACTCTGAACTTTTTTCTTTACTGAAAGTAGATTAACAGGCTCATTGTGTTTTCGAATTCGTCCTTCTCTACAAAGTGAAGTTTGTGAGTTTGAAAAAGAAAAGAAAAATCAAGTTATCTAGAGAAAGTCTTGATTTTGAAGCTTATCTACAGAGATAAAAGAACGCTTTCTTTGTGGAAGAATATACCCACCGTAATAAAAGACTACGATCGTGTCACTGTGAGAAAAATGAAAAAATAAGAAGGAAAAAAGTCACTTCTCGAAAACTTAGTGAATTTCATTTTTTTCCTGAAATTGTTGAAAGAAATTGGCATTCCCCGAGCACAGCAGGGAAAGAGACAGAGAAAAAAAATTCTTGATGGGCACTTCATGGGTAGAAATAAATAAGAAAAATAAAGAGAAGAGAAAGTTG
>BGPR01009723.1:0-56076 GCA_013235015.1 Araneus ventricosus
AGTGTTGCTAATATTAAAAACAAGAATGTTGTATATTTTATTTAACTGCATATGAAGCTAATGCTACATTTAATGCTATTACTAACAAGCAAATAATAAAATTTGTGTGCTTGCAATAATGTTTTTGATGAATTAGCATCCTAATGGTTAAAGCAGCAGTAACTTCTAAAATGTTTTTTTAACACTTGAATTTTGTGCTGTTTATAAAATAATTGAGAATATGAATATTTTTGTTGTTTTTGTTTTAATTTTCCCCATATTGAACTTAAAATACATTTATAATGCTTGTAAATACATAACTAATTTTAGAGGAAAGATATATTTACTGTACATTCTGAAATTCATCTTTCATATGAGTAATTTTCCAAGAAACTCTTTCAGATTTTGAACATGAATATCGCTTGTCTGACGAGTTTTGTCGTCATCATTTTCTTCTTGGAACCTTACTTCAAGAGATTAGGGCTTCATTGTGTGAAGTTCATGATATAAGGCAAACAGCAATATCAGTCTTTAAAAATTTGCTTGCAAAACATGCATTTGATGATCGTTATCAAGGAAAGGTAATTTTCTGTTTTTTTACATTACGTTTTTCTCTGTTTAAGATGAATTTTTTTTATTTAAAGTGGTTTATAAATCTTTCTGTTGCCATCTCTATATTTCTGCTAATAATAAAGGATAGTGAGGGTGTATATAGTATTTTTCAGGAGCTCAGAAATTTCAGGATTAAAATATTTATTTAAAAAAAACTAAAATATTTTACTGCACGGTTTCAAAACATACATCTTTGTCTCTTTTAGGCCTATCAAGCTAGAATTGCATCCCTGTATTTACCATTCATTTCCATTTTGATTGAGAATTATAGTTCACTCCACTTAAAAACACCACCAGCAACTCCTCCTACAGTTAAAAAGGCTGAAAAAATAAGTACATCCAAAATAGCTGAGCATTTTTCTAATCCAGTCACACCTGTTTTGGCCCGAAGGAGTACTGTAGAACCCACAGGATCTTTACCTGCTTCTGCAAGGAATAGAGATTCTAGTTTCCTTGGCATGATTGCTGGACAGGGTAAGTAATCTTTGGAAATAAAATTGCACTGCATTTGACTATTGCATTATAGCTTCATATTAGTTTTCATTTGCTACCTGTGAAATATGTTATAATAGATAGATTTGTGATGTTAATACATTTGCTTGCTTTAATGTGAACTTTATATATTGCTATAAAGTTATAAAGTTGTTTCCCTGACATGCTAATCTTGGCGACAAAAGGAATCTTCTAGAAAAATCCTTAACTGTGGTCCTATCTCTACTGGGAGCCAGTAATTTCATGAACCTTCTAGAGATTGTGTCACTTGCTACGTAATGACGTCACTTCCTGTTGAAAAGGTATAAAAGCAATCTCTCAAACCAAGAGTAGTCAGTTGGAGTTTGATCAGCAAGCAAGCTGGTGAGCTAATAAGAAATCTTGAAAGTGCTGTGTCTGAGATTTATTGGTGATCTCTGTTGTTAATTTTTACAGGTGCTGTTCAGTTTTGATATCTGTGCTACGTTAGTGTTTTGCTGAAATCTTCATTTATTTATTTTTTTTTTATCATCCTGCTTGTTAATCTTCTTTCATGTACACCCACCAGACAATTATATGCGTATTCATTCTTCTTGGTGATATTCTGCAAATCATAGTAATTTTAAATAATATAACAAAAATAAATTCTGTCTGAAAATTATATAATAAACCAACACTTATTATATATCCAATTTTTATTATCTTCCTAAAATGAGGGAAAAAATAGTTCATTTATTGAACAGGGAAAAAAATATTCACCATCTCTTTGGACTGTTATATCAATATGCTATTAAATTTACATCTCAGTCATCATATTTGTCCTGATATCCGTAATTTGTTGTTTTTCACATTTCACTGTTGCTTAACACAATTTACTATCATGTTTCTAGCCCAAACACAGCCAACTGTAACTTTTGCCAATGGTTCATGCACATCAATTGATAGCAATGCTTCTAATCCATCAACACTCTCTGAAAGGAGTAAAGAAAGTGAGATTCATGTTCGTGAAAAAGATGGAACTGAAAGTTTAGATGATTATAAATGTCATGCAAGGTGTGTTTCCCTTTTCCTTTAGAAATGCAATTTTTACTAATGCATATTATGACAAGTTAACATTTGTATATGAGTCAGCATGTGACATTTGACTGCCTAATTTTTTCTCGAATATATTGTAGTTACATTTGGCAACTTCTAAAATAAAATCTTCATTTTAATTATTATTAAATTTTGTTCCATTAGACATTTTATGGAATATGTATATTTCTATTTTTTTTTATTTAATGCATTTCATTTTTAATACATCTTCTATGTTTTACAAAAATTTTAAGAGTAGTTTACAGCTCTTTTAATATTTATGGCTTGTTTTTAAAATATACGTATTTTATTACTTAAAATTAGTAATATGTTTAGCTTGATTTTATTTTTAATCCTCCAAATTGACAAAATTTAATTATAAGCATTAAAAAGCTTTTTTTTTTGTGAAAGTGCCCCCTCTCCCTTTACTTAAAAACAGTGTACAAGTTAGTATGGTTTGTCATTCTGGAGCAAATTGGGAAAATAGAATTTTCCCACTTGATCACTTAGAAGTATAGAAAAAAAATATTAATTGTAATGTTTTTCATTAAAAGTAGAATTATTAAACTATAGTTTTATCAAGATTTGGATAAAATGTTTTCTGTAATATTTTTGTGTATATGTGTGTGATGTGCAAATATTGGATGATCTGTTGGCTGAACTTTTTTCTTGTATTGTATTGAATATTAAAGTTTGTTGTATTTTATTTCCGTTGAGTATAACTTGTATGTTGTATTTTAAAGTTACTAAAATTAGATTGGAATTGGATTTAAATAAAATATTTGGAAATGGCATTTATAGGTTTGGAGGTTTTAGTTTGAGTGGTGCTTTCAAAGATTCACTTTTTTATGAATTTGGTTCATATAAATACATTTAAAAAGTGTTCACAATAAGATTTTTTTTTATCACAGATCCCACTCACTTCCATTTTCAAGTTCTTCCAGTGTTCTGCATTTTGATAAAATGGACTCTGTTGAAATAAAAGATTTATTGGTGTGCTTCCTGTATATAATCAAACATGTAAATGAAGGTAAATATCATTAAATTGAAACTAAGTATATCTATTCATATGCATTTATAAATGATAATAAATATTTTTATAAATGATTTATTTTTCCTCCTTCAGAGCTTCTTATTGGATGGTGGCAACACTGTAGTGAATATGATATTCTAGATTTTTTTCAGATACTAGAGTGAGTGATATTTTATTATATTCATGTTTATTCTTTCTGTGAACAATTTGTGTGTGATAGAGCTTAATAAAAGCTTATGAATATCATTACATCAATTTTCACTTATCATTCTCAGATTGTTATAATCATTTCGATGTAACTGTATTTTTATTAGTTGATGGTTTTTTTCACGTCTCTTGTTTGTTACTATTATTTATAAAACTTGGGGAAAGAATTAGTTCATTTCTCATTGTACAATTTTATAAAATGTTTTGCATTTAATTTTCAGGTTGTGCCTGCATCAGTTCAAATACATGGGCAAGAAAAACATCAAGTGAGTCTTTAACAAAATATTCCGTATTTTCAGTTAATAATAATTAAATTACTATTGCTAAGTTTGGATATGTAGAAAGTGTGAGAAATAAAGCATGTTTCTTATACTGAATTGTAATTAAATTGAAAATTAATAATTTATATTTATTCTTTATTAGAAATCAGCATCCTGCTATGTGTCAGCCAAAATCTATGACACTACCAGCTAGAACGCCTCCTCCTTCTTTTGCACAGCGTTGTAATAGTACTTATAGTGAAGCTGGTACACATACTGTTTGTAAGTATTCTTCATTTTAAACCTTTCATAATAACTTAAATAGTTTTTAAATAATGATAAGCATAATAAGATATCATTTGCTAAGAACTAGAGTAATTTTAATTTAATTGATAGCACAATAACTTAACATGCATTTTTTCCAGCTAGCTGTTACCAAAGGTATGCACTTTACAACAGATTTTATTATATATATTATACTGTTATACACATTCAATGAAATCTCTCTATAATGGCCACTCTCCATCCCAAAGAAAATTTGCTGCTTTCAAGGGGTTTCGTGTTTGGAAGTACAAAATATGTATTAAAACAAGCTCTAATTTTTTTGTTCTGTTAAAGTTAATTTTAAGAATCATCTAAAGAAAGAAGTACTTTATTCAAAAATTTTAAATTTAAAAAAGGTAGAATTTGTGTTTGATCCCTAATTGTTTCAACATTAATTTTTGAGGAACGGGCAATAATATCATCTGCTTTTCAAGTCTGTTGAGTTGAAAATTTCATTTGCTGATGGTCGGAACGTCTAACGGCAGCTTCATTGTCAGAGTCTGAAAGGCAAAAATAATCTCTTGAATTCCCAACCCTGGTAGATGCTAAAGTTTACTTTTCTCTTCACATTGGGAAAGGAATGATTAATTTTGATATGATTTCCATTGTTGTTTTTGAGTGTATGAATTTTTTGCTCTTTCTTTCCTCCCTATTCCCTTAATAAAAGATGCAAGGGCAGAGAGACGAAAAGAATGCATTTCATTGAATGGGTGAACAACCCGGCCGCTCAGAGAGGATTGAGTGACTGTTCCTACAGGTTATTTTAACATTATGAAACAAAAATTCTGTGAAAAACAAAAGTGGCCCTTGACAGGGGAGGGGGGAAGAAGAAAAGTTTTGCTGTTTACAACATAAAACATCATTTCTTATCTACTTGGTACATCCATTTTCTGAATCTTGTATAATTAAGATTTTTTCAGCAAATATTTTATTTCAGATTTGCTATCCTAGCTTCATCATTTAATTTCCCAGTTAATTATGTTTTTTTGGCTAACTGTAAGATAATTGTGGTGCTTTATTGAAAAGTTTGTTATAAAGAAAATAAATGACACTAAATAATAATTTGAAAGGAAATAAATGAAATTTGTGAGTGTACACTTAGTTTTATGCAGTTCCAATGCATAAAATCCTTATTGCAGCTGTTCTCAACCTTGGTTGTGCAGACCACCTGTTGTCTTAAATATTTTGTGGCTCACCATCTAAATATACAAGTAAAAAAACTCAAATAATACATTTACATATTATATGCATGTATATGTCAGCAATTAGTAAAGCTTACTTTAAAAGGATTAAAAATATATCAAATAAAGTAAAAAAACAGGTGGAGACTCTTGAAGTTTCCTTGACTTCGACTCTGACTACCGTTCTGTGACCACTAATACGTTATCCGAGGCCCACAAGTGGACCACGGCCCATAGGTCGGGAACTGCTGCCTTATTATATTTCAATAATCGTGGCATTCACAAGCATACTAAATATGGCTGTAAAAATGCTAATATAGATATGAAATTTCATAAATGTTAAAGATTAGATATGTCAAATCCAATTTTTTTAAAAATAATATATTTATGAAATAATCTCTCATGAATTTATTAATGAACCCTATTACAATTTTATTCTTTTAAAATTATATAGAAATGCCACTACATCTTATGCAGTATTTTTGTGTCTGATGAAAATTTTAAATTTATGCAGCTCCTTTGTCATCATCTGATGCAGATACATTTTATCGAGCACTTCTTGAAGCTAATATGGCCACTGAAGTAGGTTTGATTGCTCTTGATGTCTTAGGACTGTACTGTCTACACTTGAAGGAGCAGCTTTTATATAAAGATGGTGATAATCCACTTATGAAGAAGATATTTGATATTTATCTATCCTTTCTGCAAGTGGGTCAATCAGAGAAGATGTTCAAGCATTTATTTGCTGCCCTACGTGCTTTTATTAACAAGGTAATTATTTTTTCATTCTTTGAAAGTATTCATCTACTTGCATATAGGGTGCAGCAACTAAATGAGTGGTTTTGCAACTCTAGAAACAGCAAGTTATGTTAAAAATAAGAAAATGCCAGTGGTCTCAGATGGAGGACAATATATTTACAGTATGGACATTTGCTCTATTAATGCGGTTATGGTGTGTCTGGTTCAAGGTAGAGTCATGGGCTGGTGAACTATATGCATTTTTCTATGAAGCCTTTTTACAAAACTAGCAAAGTTATCTAGTTGCTTTGTGTGCATTCTAATCTTGCATGTGAAGAGAGGTCCTGTGACAGAACCTCAGCTGCAGGACAAGAGAGTCATGGTTTTGAAACCTGATTCCATGTAAAATATGCCATTTATGTTGACCTTATGCACACTATATCCATCCAACATTTTCTGCTGGTGTGGCGTGGAATTTCAATGTGCATACCAGCTCAGGTATCATGTTTGTCATCTGACCACAGTTCAAAATTGTAAGATTCCTCTCAAAATAGCTCTTTTCTAGCTTTAAAATAGGACTTTAATCTAACTAAAGTAAATTGAACTTTTATATATGGATTCAGACTATACTTTTGTTGGTGCTGTAGAACTATAGATGAATGATTTTGAGAAAACAAGCATTTATTGTGAGAAGAGAGTGATAGTGAACTCCTGTGCACAACAGAATATATTGTAATTTTTGTTAGAAATCCCATGAAGTTCCATTTTCAAATAATTGGATTACTAGGCCACTGCATACAATTTATTTCTATCGCAAACTGTATTGTGCTTTTATTTTATATTTGTTCATGTTATGAGTAGATTTATATCTCTAGTACTGTTTTTAATTACTTCCCTTTCTTTGGTGCATCATATATTTAAGATTGGGAAAAAAAAAAAAAAAAACAGGCTAAAATGTTATAAGTCTTTTTGAAATGATTTAAATGAACTGAAGATATGAAAGGTTCATTTTATCAGGTCTTTCTTATTTTTATTTCTTTTGCAGTTTACTGTAGCTTTATTTCAAGGAAATGCTGTTCTTTGTGGAAAGCTATGCTTTGAGGTGTGTTAAAACATTGTTTGTTTGTTTTTTAAATATAATTGTCTCTGTTTAGTTTAGGGTTATCTGGCAAATATTTTGTAAAAATGAATATAGTATTTCATAATAATTAATTTGCAATAGTTTTTGCTTGAGCTTTAGTTGATACTTAAAACTTGATAAATCTGCCTAGTCTTAATGAATTAAAATTTGCATTTTTTTTATAAATATTCTTGATTTAAATACAACTTAGAATGTTATAAATATCTTAAACATTTCGCTGAAACCATCTCATGGTTTCCAATGAAAATGTATTCCTCTTAGTTATTATCAGAGCGAAACTTTGTCCTTTAAATACATCATCTAAATGCTAATACTATTTTTTTTTATCTATAGTAATTTTATTTTTTATCCTTTTATAAATTTGCATGCATTTTGAGATTGAAAAGAGTTAATAAAAATTCTGTTACTTGTTTTGAAGTGAAATAAATAAAACAAAATAATTTTATGTAAAGTTTAGAAACATATTTATTTCTGCATTATGAACATTTTCTCTCATATTCAGTGTTTTAAAATTTACTTTTATTATTTTTTGATGGTTTTTTTTAAAGTTTTTATGAATCCTTAATATGTTCTTCAAGTTGAATAGCTGATGATAAGCTGCTTCATCTTGGTGAAAAATGTTATCTTTTTGATGATTTATTGTGTTTTATCTCTAGTTATTACGCTGCTGCAATTCAAAATTACAAACTGTAAGGAATGAAGCTTGTGCATTACTTTATCTTCTCATGAGAAGCAACTTTGATTTTTCAAAACGGAAAGAACTGACACGAGTTCATCTGCAGGTATATTTAATTGATTTTTTTAAATTTAACCATAATTTGCTTTGTTATTTTGTAATTAAAATTATTCAATATAATTTGTTCTTACTTTTAGCTTATTGTATCCGTATCCAGACTTCTGGGTGATGTTGTTGGTTTAAATAATGCAAGATTGCAAGAAAGTCTTTCTGTGATTAATAATTATGCAAACAGTGATAAAGCCATGCAAAACACAGGTACTTTAATGTGTGTTGTGTTATAATTGTGTTAAATGTATTAATGCATAGTTTCATGTTCAAATAAAATTCATTCCATAAATTAATTGGCTAAAGTCCTTTTTTCCCTGATTTGAAATTTCCTGGCCAGAGTATTTTATAAATTTATTTTTCCTTCATTTCTCATGTTTGATATATTCTTGAATTTTTATTTTGTAATTCATTGGTTCAGGATTAAAGTTGTGATTTAAAAGATGAAACTGCTGTTAATTACCTTTTTAGAAATGTGAAAGGTATAAAGTTGTATTGTATGGCATCCATGCCAGAATTATTTGGTTTTTTAAAGAATCAGGTGTAACAATTCTATAGCTTAAAAAACTTGGTCATATTTTTAAATATGCTTCTGTTTATTAATATTTGTAATGATTTCATAATTCAATTTTAATCATTCTTTGAATAAATCATGACACTTAAAAATAGCTTTAGATTCCCCCCACCCACCCCAATTGTCAAAGAATTATTGAAGTTTGACCATTTCTTCATTTCTTAGCATTTGTCTTTTGTTGTAGTGTTTCCTTCTGAAGTTAAAGATTTAACCAAAAGGATTCGAACTGTTTTGATGGCTACTATGCAAATGAAAGAACATGAAAATGATCCTGAAATGCTTGTGGATTTACAACATCAGCTTGCCAACAGTTATGCCTCAACTCCAGCTTTACGAAAAACCTGGTTAGAAAGTATGGCCCGCAATCATTTAAAAAATGGGGACTATTCTGAGGTAAATTTTTCCATATTGAGTTGATGCTATTGTTGTTATTATTTTATCTTTTTTAAAAATAATATTTATTTTTGTGAACTACAGTACTTATATGTAACTGTCACTAACCACTTGTTATGTGGTTAAAGATATTCAGTTGTACTTGGAAAGAAATAATATGGCATGAATATTAACATAAAAGGAATTAAGAATTTTTTCACTTGCACAGTGGTTAGCCATAGCTGAAATGGAGTCAATTTATGTGATGTCACAGTTGCGTGACAAGCATTACTATGCATGTCATCTAAAATTTAAACCTGGTCTTTGTTTTAAGCTGTGCTGTGGCATCATATCCTTTTCCCTCTTGCAAGATGTCCAATGGATTCCAAAATTAAATTGTATGGTACGTTTGGTGAAATGCACCAAATGTACCATTAATCGATCCCATTGAAACTGAATCAATTAAAATATTCTTATCTTTTTACACATTTTTCAATGTAGAATGCTATGTTTGTATCGTTGTGTAGAAGAACCATTTGGGTTTTATGACAAATAAACTGTCTTGTCTCTTTTCTGACATTCCCAAAATGTACAATATTTAGCATGTGTTAAATCATGTTTTCTGGTACCATAAATGATCTTATCCTCCTCGGACCTGAGACAAAAAAAAAGTCTTATACTTTTAAAAAGTTACTTAATTAGTCATTTAGAACACTTTGAAGTAGAAAAGTGTCATTTAATTTTTTTCTTCAAATTTAGGGGGCATGTATCGCATATGATACATCAGGAACAAGACAAATCAAAATGTCTTAAATTTAAGGAAGAGCTGTTTCCTTGTTGTTTTATATTGTTTATTCACACAATACAATAAATGCAAAAAGGCTACATGAAAAATAAACATAATTCTAGGTTATTAATTCGTTATAGGTACAATATTATTATTTTACATTTTCATGAAAAGTTTTTTGAAACAATTTCTCATGGCAAATTTCTATTGAAACCACTTTTTCGGCCAGTTTGATCTCTCGCTTCATCAATCATCATTACAGTCACTCAAATTGTCATCCATCTGATAATTATCATCTCTAATCTGACAAAGAGCTTAAATCAAATTCATGTAATTCAAAGTTTCTTAAATTTCTTAATTAGAGTCAAATATTTCACTAAAAAAAAAAGTAATCAGATAAAAATTAAGAAAAATGCATAAAAATTTAAACAAACTTCAACTTACAAGTTTTGACTAAATAATGAAAAAATACCTTTCAAAATCTATGTAAATGACAAAACAAACAACTGGAACACATTCCCAGACGGATTGAATCTCATTGTATCACATGTAGATACTAAAAAAGTTTTACCGTTAGTATGATTTAATATTACACAGAGAATATTTTTAGTTAATAAATGAAAGTAAATTGTCACTTAAAGAAAATGTATATTTTAAAAATTAGCAATATTTGTACTAAGTAATAAAAAAAGGACTTACTTTTGGCTTTTGTGGTTTCATGTTGTTATTTTGAAAAAACTTCCTTGGAAATCAATGTGAGACAAGTAACACCATCTGCTGACTAGAAGAAAAATCTAGGCAAGGTGGCTCTTTAATATGCATCGCATGTGTATACAAATG
This sequence comes from Araneus ventricosus, assembly GCA_013235015.1. Taxonomy (NCBI): domain Eukaryota; kingdom Metazoa; phylum Arthropoda; class Arachnida; order Araneae; family Araneidae; genus Araneus; species Araneus ventricosus. The sequence goes on from BGPR01009723.1 coordinate 10,378, forward strand.
GGTTTCCCAGAATTTCATACATCCGAATTTTTTTTAAAAAATGACAAACATTTGTATCACATATGTGATACACCAGAACTCAAGAGGTTAAGACAGTATATTTTATTCATCTGTAATTGTTTTAATTATATTTGTGTAATTTACTGCAGTCCCTTTGATCTTAACCCATTTGCTACCAGGCCTTAATTAATGATGTTATTTCATTCATATTTACATTAAAACATTTAAAATACAAGTAGTGTAGTTGTACCAAGAAGACATACATGCATAAACACAAGTATATCAGAGTGAATGGGTTAACAATAATTTTTTAATGTTATCTTTTCTAGTGCATCTAATAAAATTGTGTCGACATTTGAAAGAATCTTTTTTTCAACATATATGATATTTTATTATACAGATATCAGATTTTATTATTGTCTTGTAATTTTGATTTATCATATATCAAGTTTAATGATCTTGCAGTTATGTATATATTACAAAAGTTCCGACCATATTCTAATGCAAATATTTTCTCTTAGCATTGTATTGAAAAAAAATTAAACAGTAAATTTTATTGATGTGCTTATTTCTTTTTTTATAGGCTGCTCATTGTTATATTCACATAGCAGCAATGGAGGCAGAGTATTTAAAGCAAAAATGTATGTATGTGAATAACAATAGCAATGATGCAAATTATTTTTTAAAAAAAAATGCATTCTAAAAATTAAATATGTGATAGTGAAATCATTTGAATATTTGTTTAGGCATAATTTCGGATGGTTGCAGTGCATTTAAAACTATTTCATCAAACGTTGAGCAAGATGAATCTAATTTGAAAGAGGATGCAGGAGTGCATGACATACAGTATTCCCAGGTATTGAAGACAGAGGTTTATGATTTAACTTAATGAAATTGTTAGTTATAATTATATAAACTTAAAGGAAGCAAGCACATATATATTCAGATTTATTTTATGAGATACATCAGACATTTTCAGTATCATTGCAAGAAAGAGTATTGTAAAGATAAAAAAAATTTCCAAATACTAATGGTCACCAAAAATTCTTTGGGATATAGATATTTTTTTTTTAATTCTCTTCTTCTAAGGAATTTGTTAGACAGTCTGTTAAGCTTGTACTACAACTTTTAATTACATCTTGTTTGATTTTCTCTATTTAATATAATTGTTTGCCAAAATTCATTAAGAGTTATTGTTTTCTTATCCATTAAAAAGTCTTTTCACTCTTTACTTTATCGTGGCATTTGTTAGCATGTCTTGTAGTGTTAATTATCACTTATATCCTTAAAGTTTGTTATATCTGCAATTTAAAGTAAGCATAATGTGTTTTAATTAAGTGGTAATTAAAATTAGATTATTCAATGAATATTATAAATTTTATTTGCCATTCTTGTGAATCTAATGGAGAGATCAAAAAGAGTAGTGGAATGAAGTTGCCTTATTTAAATTATTTTTGTTTGATTCATATGTTAGTATGATTATTTTCAAACACCTGGTTAACCAAACCTAGGTTATCCAAAATGCCTCTGAAATCGCAAATCAAACAAACTTTTATTGTACGGAACTAAAAATGCAACTTTAACTTTAATAAAGAACATAAGTGAAGCTACAATTAGAGTTTTGAATTCGTTTTGCACTCGAAACATTTCAGAATTACATACTGTAATTAGATACAAAACAGTAATCAATGTTCATTTCTTAACCGCAAAAATCGTTATCTGAAACGGCTTTCCCCTTTCAGTTCAGTTAAACAGGATTGTACTGTATTATAAATACATAAAACTGTATTGTTCTGTGTTTTATTTTTTCCTTTTGTGAATATTTTCATAAATTATATGTTTAAATTCCAGATTACTTCTTCAGAAATACAAACCATTATTATCCAAATACTACGCTTTTTTTAATTGTAAAAAATATCTTGTCAAAATATATGAAATTAAATAACATTTGGCACACATACTTTAAAATGCATTCTTAAAAATTGTTAAAATTTCTGCCTTTCTTCTAAAATTCCTTCACTCATTTCTCTATTTTAAATATCTTTTTATTTTGCTAATGGAAATAAAATGCCTGGCCATATTTAAAAATGTACGCATTTTTCAGGAAACATTACTGAAGAATCTTGAAATATGTGTCAAGATGTTGGAACAAGCAGAACGTTATGAAGTAATGCCTGAGGTTTATAAACTCATTATACCTATTTACGAAGAGCAAAGAAATTATGAAGTATGTAGTTGCCTCTCTGTAATATATAATTTTTGTTGAATAGCACTAGAACAAATACAATTGATTTTTCTCATCTTGTATTTGTAGGCACTTTTAATGTGTTATAAAACTCTCCATTCTGCCTATGCAAAAATTGTAGATGTAAATAGAACTGGAAGAAGACTTTTGGGCAAACACTACCGAGTAGCATTTTTTGGAGCTGTGAGTATTTTTAGTTGTTATTTTTGTAGCATTTTTGATTAATTTGTTTATTTTAAAAATATGATTAATTTTTTAATAAATGCAGAGTAAATTCAAAGTCTTCATCTGATTTCAAAATACTATAGCTGCACAATTATTGCTAGCTAGTAAAGGATTTGCATATCAATAAAAAGTATATCTTCAAGTTTTTCCTGCTTCTTCAGGGAACATCTGAAAGAAGTAGCGAACAGAGATGTTTTTCTTTGAGGAGAACATCATCATTGGGCTCACTCTTTAAAGGGCCATTTTTTTACTAGTGTTTTAGTAAAATGGTTTTGGGATTGAGATTCATTTAAGGAGAGAAATTCATTTAGATTATTTGATGAATATTAATATTTTGCTAATTAATAATTAATTATTAAATCCAAACACTTTGTTATGATTTGAGAAAAGAAATTGGAACATCTCTGCTTTTGTTTCATCGAAAAGATTGGCGAGGACTTATGCCAACCTTAAAATGTGCAGTGCATTTAAAAATTAATGAATTTGGTGGTAAGTATATTTATCATGGCCTTATAAAGGGTTACATATACAAGATGGAGCACCATTACCCTTATAAGTTATCAGTCATAAAGGTCCTTAATGAAGGATTTCCTAATTGTTGTACCAGTCCTTTGGGAACAATAGAATTGGTACTTCACTTTTGACCACTACGTTCCTCTTGTCATAATAACTGTAATTGTAACTGAAGTTGTGTGTATCGTGTTAACTGTGGTTTTAACTGTGTATTGTATATAGCATTCCTGTTGTATCGTTGATGTACTTGTGTTGCTGATGTGTCTTCTCGTATCATGAAATAAACTACAAATAAACTAAGATTGTATGGAACTGATTATGCTTCTTGCTTGGTAGTGTTCTGAAGAGCACTTAACATATACCAGCAATGACACCTCTGACCTGAATAATTGGGATTTCTTTTGTGCGTGCATGTGTTCATATAGGCTTTGTTAAAGATAACGTCTACGTGTTGCTCCTGTCAGCAAATCTGGATGAGCCCAAAAGTCAAATTGCAGCTCTCATAAAGGAAACTATACCAGACATGTTCAAGCAGATATAGGAGGTAGTAAGTGGACTTGTGCCTTGCACCTGGCTGAATTTACCCTGAACACTGATAAACTCCCATGTCAAAACTTGAGTATATTCTGAGCATTTCAAAATTTGACCTGCTTCTGTATATTGGTGAAATTTTTTTAACATTAAAAATTTTGAAATCTGATGAAAACTTTTCAAACGCCTTATACATTGAATAGAAATTATTAACCAAAACTTTTATTTAAATTGCAGTCTTACTTTGTGGAAGAAGCTGGAAAAGAATATATTTACAAGGAGCCAAAAGTAACTTCTTTAGCTGAAATATCAGAACGTCTTTATTACCTGTTTTGTGAAAAATTTGGTAAAGATGCTGTTCGGATGATCATGGATTCTAATAAAGTATGATTTTGAATTTTTGTTTTTTCTCTCTTAAAGTATCACAGTTTTTACATTTAGATATATTTACTGTTATTTATAATCAGTGACAAGTCAAGCGAACAGGACTAGGAAAGCTGTGGTATATTATTATGACCAGTTAAATAACCTTAAATATATTTATAGTGTATTCAAAAATAAATAATTTTGGACAGAATTTCGATTTCTACATTAGTTTTCAATATTCAGAGTAGTAAAACCCTATTCAAACCAAAGGTATAATTTCTTGGAGCTCTTTCTATAGCAAAAAATGCATGCAACGTCATTGAATGGTAATGGTCTCTCTTGAGTTTCTGTGTACTGCCATCGTGAATTGTCACTTTCTTCAGTAATCATTGATGTTTAACAAAAGATTTTTGGATTGTCAAATATATATTCTTAATAAATAAAAACATGCCAATTAAATTATGTATTGTTGCATTGATTAAAAACAGTGTTTAGTAATTTTGAATGATAAATTCATAAAATAAATACCATTAATAGTTTTTTTAAATTTATTAATTTTTTAATTTTTGTTATCAGGTTAATCCTAAAGACTTGGAATCAAAGTATGCATACATTCAAGTAACTCATGTTGTACCATATTTTGATGAAGATGAACTAAGATCAAGGCCTACAGAATTTGAAAGAAGCAATAATTTAAGGAGATTCATGTTTGAAACACCATTCACTGTTGATAGTAATAAAGCTCGTGGATTACCAGAAGAGCAATGTAAAAGGCGTACTATTTTAACAAGTAAGTCGTACAGATTTAAAATTTTCTTACTGAGCATCTATTCTATAAAGCTCTTCTTTTCACAGTAGTTATGCTTTTATGTAGAGAGTAACTGTAAATTGCATGTTTATTGAACAGAATTGTACAATCATAGAACAAAAGATTAAATTTAAACATTTTAAATGAGATGTAGTTTCATGTTGTCATATCTAAAATAGTTTATCTTTGCAATCTATATTTCACTTAGTGTTAGCCTGTTTGTTAACATTTCTGTTTATTTCCAGCTTTGTATTCATTCCCTTATGTTAAAAAAAGAATTCCTGTGTTTTCAAAAAGTGTACAAGTTTTAAGTCCCATAGAAGTTGCAATAGATGAAATGCAATCCCGTATCAATGAATTAGAAGAAGTAGTAACATTACAGCCCACAGACATAAAGAAATTACAACTTAAACTACAAGGAAGCATTAGTGTGCAGGTTTGTATTTCCTAACTATTATACTATTTTTAGCTGCAATTTATTTATAGATATATTTATCAATAATTAATGCGGATATGAAAACTTTGATATAAGTTTCCAGTTATGGAAATGTATATATGTGAATTAGAAAATCCTATAATCTAATATTCCTTGTGTATTCTATATTAAATATTCAAGCATGAGAATATAGTGATAAAGAATTCACAAAAAGGATAAGAGAAAAAGAAAGAAATTTATTCTTAAGAATGGCATAGTTGTCGCTTGAATTTTATTAAACATATAAAATTAAACTAGCTGTATGGCCCGGCGTTGCACGGGCAATCTTGAATAATGGGATATTCCCGGGCGGAGAGAAGTGGGATCACGTGAGGCCTTGGGATCCATATTTTCACATGCTCTGCTCCATTTTTTTTCCAACAAATATTGTCACTTACTTTCCCCAACAAATGTAAATATTCTTTCACAAATCTAGTCTTTTTATTACTAATTTTCATATACCCGCCTCCGGTTTATTTTTTTTACACATATTGTCGCTAACGTAAACGTTACGTTTCCCCCAAAACGTAAAAAAATCCTTTGAATCCTATATTGTTTAATTAAAATTGTTTAATCCAACCTTTTAATTACCTTATAGTTAATAACCCAGCATTTCTCGGAATCCACATTTTTTCATATGCCCGCCTCTGTTTTTTTCCCCTACAAATATTGTCACTAAGCTTCCCCAACAAACGTAAATCTGCTTTGAATCCTCTCTTGTTGGATTAAAACTTTCAGTTCTAGCCTTTTTACTACCTTAAAAAAGTTTGGTTTGAATGAAAACGCGAGAATTCTTATGCTTATAAATTAAAACAGATTAGCATGATATTTGTTTTGCAAAAGAAAAAATAAAACGAATAATAATGAAAAAAAACGGATAAAAATGAATAAATATTTTCCCCCAACAAATGTAAATGTTGCGAAACACCGTACGACAAAAAAAAAGAAAGAAAAATGCAGGAAAACGATTTTTTTTTCAATTGTTAATAAATCCAAACACAGAAGATCGCTCAGAAGGAAATACCAACTTCCGTTAAATAAATAAAAAAAATGCAATACCGGATGCGAAAACTAATAATAGGAAAAAAAAAGAATCCGTCTTGAATGAATTCACCATTCTGCCAATAGATGGCAGCACGTTAATTCATTCATTTTGACGTTTTTAATTAATATTTTTTTAACTAATAGTAATTTCGAAATTTAAATGGCCGAAATGGATTCCTTGGATTATTCCCCATCTTTTGGTACTTTCCGCGTGCTTCTCCGTTCAGCGGTTCGTGAGAAGATAGCCGGACATACATACATATATACATACATACGTTTGTTTACCTTCGAATTTTAATAGGATAGATTAATATAGTTTGTTAATTTAACTTGCTGACTAAATTTTATCCTCTTGATTTTTAATTAACCTAAACTAATTTTTGATTATCTGAGATTTGAACCGTATTTAGTTTGAAATAATCTTTCCAGTAATAGGTCTTACTTTATTTTTCTTTTTTATCTTTGTATGCAAAAAAAGAAAATAACTTCCAACAATATGTGTGCAATTCCATGTTTAAAGATTTACTTTGTAAAAATACTATTTAAGAATCCTTAGAAATTTTTTATTAGTTTGATAAATGTAATTTGTTTTAATGAGGAATTTTATCTTTATAATTTTAAAAGTTTAAGTTGAATTTTATGAATTAAGCATTCAATACCTGAACAATTTTCTAACTTTTTAGGTAAATGCTGGTCCACTTGCTTATGCTACTGCCTTTCTGGAAGGCAAAAAACCTGAAAAGTATCCTACTGATAAAGTAATGTCTTTGAAAGAAGTCTATAGGTAATTTTTTGTCATTTATTATATAACTAGCCGCCTTCGGCGACCAGCTTGATCACTGGAAATATAATTTCAACTGAATCTCTTATGCATAATTTTATATTCATGGTTCCCTTAACAAAGTAGTTTTAAAATTCAAATTGCTAGACATTTATCTGCGTTCTTTTCGTAGCCTTGCACTTCTTCTGTTTCTTGTCTACATTAACCAGGGTTCCCAAAGTCCTTGAAAAATTTTTGATGAAATTAGGTCCTTGAAAGTCATTGATAAAAGGATGAGGTCCTTGAAAGTCCTTGAATTTTTAAGTGACCGCCGATAATCTCCGCCCCCATTTTCTCCTCAACTCGAAATATGAAGGTCACCGAAAATACTCCGGGAATGCACTCGTGTTTCTCATTGCCACTTGTCACCCTCTGCAGAGTAAAATAGTTCAAGAGGGATAGTCCGTGACCTTCGGAATCTCTCAGGGTTTTCAAACAAACAGTACTCTCTTGTAAGTGGGGGCTTTAACCCTCTGATTCATAGGATACTCTGAGCACCCTGCCCCCCTCAAAAACCGCAATGAGAGCTGACAATCTTAAGGGGTTTCATTTGAAAGAAATTGGTTTGGGGTTGAAATGCTAATGGCCAGTTTTGAGGATTACAGCGAATTTATGTTCGGACTTTCCCTAACAGTTCTAGGAAATATACTCTTCCCCCCAAGGTGGAAATTTTACAGAGAGAGTGGAGTGTTCTCGAACCATAGGTTGGTTGCACTTTACACTTCAGACCTTTCAGTATGGAGAGTTAATTTCGCTGCTTAGACTTGAAACTTATATCTACGTGGGGGTCAGTGGCGAATCCAGGATTCGGGTCTGGAGGCGGGGGGGGGCTGAGGTCATAAAAATTTTGTATCGTCATGACGAATGTCAAACCTCATGGCTTATATAAACCAAAACACTTTAAATTTACAGGCTTTCCTCTCTTGACAATAAGAATAATAAAGAATACTACAATACTTTCGATAATTTAATACAAAATACAATGAAATAACTGGTCAAAAAATGTTTTCGACCGCGCCAACACTACAAGTGCAAGTGGAATGACTAGAAAAGTAGGAAACTTTTCGAGCCTGTCAAGTCAGAAAGCAATGTTGTCGCGATTTTATTACTATTATTTTAAAATGAAAATTAAGATCAAACAGTTGTAGTGATTTTAAATTAAATCAAGAATTTTGGTTTAGCTCTGGGGGGGGGGGGTTGCAGTCTGATAGCCACCCCTTTGATTCGCCACTGATGATTATTGTCTCTTTAGAAGGTCAAAATAAAAGTAATTTTGATTTAAAAAATTTAGCTTTTTTAATTTGTTCCACATTGTGATTGAATTACTAAAATGGCATGGCTTGATCTTAAAAGCTATAATATAAAGATTTATAAGAGATCTGTTTCAAAAAGCATAAAATGGTTATTAATTGTAAATTTCTTTAGTGTTCAATTGAGATTGACTTATGAATATTCAAGATAAATTAGATACATTGTTTGATTTTAGCTCAATATATTTCAAGTTTTCAGTTAAGATTCTATCATTATTTATAGCTTCTACACTGTCTCTTGTCCTATTGACATCAAATATTTTTAAAAATCATGGTCGTCGTTTTTTTTTTTTTTTTTTTTTTTTTTTTTTGGAAATTTTTTTTATAACTTATTTTTATTATTATTTTTTTTTTATATTATTTTAATTTGTAGTTTGATTCCTGTAAAATCAAAACAACTGAAATATCAAATGTATAGACATGTTTTACAATTTTTCAAGTGAAAAATTCAGTTATGTACTATTTCTACAGTATGTAATTTTATGGTCCTTGAATTTTTTTCTTCAATAAGAGTGGGAACCCTGATTAACGTAAGCGCATTTTGATTTCAACATTAAATTGACTCTGTACATTGTACGTCCAGCAGCATGCTAATTGGCTTAAAACACACTGATAAAAAGAATTAAAACATGGCAAAGATAATCTTTCAGTTTACTGGATTATTTCATTATATACTTACCATCTTCATTTACATATTTCACAGAAAAATTTATCAAATAAAAGAAAGTAAAATCCAAAGGATATTTTCTAAGCTTTAAACAATGTTAGAGAAACACGCAATTAAATATTAGTTTAAACAATGAAAATAGTTTGAAATGCATTGTAACATTTAAAAGTATTGTTGTAAATTATGCCAAAAAATATTTTTAAAAGGTTATTAAAATTAGAGGAAAAATCGTACGACAATTTTATTGAAATCATTGAAAAGATAATTTTTTGCGCTTTTAGATGGTATAAAAATTATTTTTGTACTGTAATATTTTCAAAAGTTAATAAGGAAAAACGCCAAAATTTAGCTTAATTTTTAATTAATTAAAATTTCAAAAAAACGGCTCTGAGGTGCACATTCCCACCCTCCAAAGAATGTTCATGCCAAATTTCGTAGCTCTAAGTCCAGCGGTCTGCACTTTAGAGCGCCAACACACACACATTCTCCTTTATGATTAATAGAGATATTGTACTGCATTTAGAACCTCCACAACTATTGATGACTGCAATATTTAAAAGTCATTGTTATATTTGAGTTGAATATAGTTTTAAATACTAAAAATCAATTTATCAATATTTTGTATAATGGAAATGAAAGTGTTGAATTTCATGAAGATTTTTCTACAGTTCTAAGATGCTTAGAAGCATGCATTACATCATCCACCAGTAATGTGTTCACTCATAGCTATTTATATCATGGTGCGTAGCGTCCTTAAAAGTCCTTAAAAAGTGCTTATTTTTTATGGTCCTTATATAAGGACCTTAAAAGTGCTTATTTTTTTTATCCAGGTGCTTATTTTTTTTCTAAGGATAAAAAAAAATCCACTAGGTCCGTGTTTTATGAATGTATTTCTTTACGGTGTCTGATCTTACATCTGTGTGACTCATTGGCATTTCGCCAGTGGGTCCGGAGGGCAGTGTAAAAGTTTTTCCCTCACTTTAGGGAAATACTGTTAGTATGGGGAATATATATCCCTTTCATCAAACATGGCTGTTCTTTCATCTCCTTTTGTGATTGCATAGGTAGGGAAAAAAAATCGTTTCTTTTCGGGGATAAATTTGTATACACTCACAAAACACGTGAGCTTGAAGACGGTGTCATGCTTTCTACCACATGGTTATTTATTTTTGAAGCATTTTGTGATATATCAACATTATTTTAACGAATTATTTATATTTTACTTTGATGCCAGGAAAATAAGATTGGACAACTTTTTTTGAAGGCAATAAATTTACAAAACTGTGGAGTGTTTTCAAAATTATTTTCATTCTTTCTCATGGACAAGCATCTGTTGAAAGAGGATTCAGTATTAATGAAAACATTGAGGTAGAAAATTTAAATGAGGTATCTTATGTTTCTCAACGTATAGTCTATGATCATGTAAAGCAATCTGGCGGAATCCACTTAATTAACATTACTAAAGAAATGAGAATATCATTAACGTCAGCCCATTCAAAATATCGCCTGTGTTTGGAGGAACAGAGGGCTAAAGAAATTGCTGTCAATGATTCGAAGGAAAGGAAGTTGGAATCTAATTTCTTGATCACCTTACAGAAAAAGAAATCTCTCTTGGAAAAGGAAATAGCTGAAATGGAATATAAGGTTAATGAACTTGCTGAAGAAGCAAGAGACTTTTCACTACTAACAAAATCTAATAAGATGCGAAAAGCTATTAGTAAGATAACTGAACAATTGAAAGAGTTAAAACTGTGAAATTTCTAAAAAGAAGCAGAAAACTTTGTTTACATAGTTAATAAAATTTGCATTATCTTTATATTCTATATTTGTTTTCTTATGTTCTTAAACTTCTTTTTTCTATCAAGGAACTGAAATGTTGATGAAGTGGCTTTGTAATGTATTTTTTTTTTCAATATAGCTAACTGTAGTGTAATAAAGGAATTTTGGATATGCAATGAAAGTGCGTTAGTAAGATTTTTCAAGAGAAACTTGCAGAGAAAACATTTAAAATAACTTAGCTTAAATGTTTGTGAAAAATATTCAGCAATTATTGGTGATATTCTATGTTATATTTGTATAAGATTTGATACTTTCTTTCTCAACTTGGTAAATTTCATTGTAACACATAGTTATATAATCAAAACTACTACGTTAATGTTGGTCCTTATTTTTTCCTTAAAGGTGCTTAAAAAGTTATTAGAAACTGCTTATTTTTAAAGATAAAATTTCACTACTCACCCTGTATATGTTTGTTGTCAATTTGAGTTGATGAGCAAGAAAAATGAGCTAGATGAACTACATAAGTTTAGAAAACTAGTGAAACCTCGGTGTGATTTCTGAATGTCTAAATTTTAATCATTGGCAATCTTGTTACTCACATGGACACCTGGATACCATTGTATGAAAATTATGCATTACCGAAGAAATCTGTTGATGGAAAATCTTTAGCTTGCAAATTAAAATCCAAAAGAGGACATTTTAAAAAATGCGAAAAAGATTTTTTAAAAAAATCAAAAGAGAAAGTATTATCTATATGGGAATGAAATTTAAAATTTTCAAACTGTTCACCATGTACATCTTACAATTTTCGGTGTCTTTACAGGAGATTCATAAAAATATGTAGAGAAGCATTAGAACTGAATGGCCATCTTATAACTTCTGATCAATATGAATATCATATGTCTCTGAAGGAAAATTTCCAAGATTTAGTTGATTCCCTCTCTGGGATGCTACATGAGAAGGTATGAATTATTTAATAATTTTTAGTTATGAATGAAAAATGTTTGTTTTTATCAGCATAAAAAAATTCTTCCTGGTTGTTAAATTTAAGTTATTTTAGTTACCTTAAAGAATAATAATACAGCATTTAAATCTCGGGATTTAACTAATAACAAAAAGCAAAAATTTACATAATTTAGCACGTTAAGCACTACAACTCGCGTCTGAGATTCCAACTACCTAATTAGATTACCCCTTCTCTGCTATCTCTTAACTATTGTGGAGAAGGGGGTGACTGAGCTGGCGCTTAACGTCTTAGCATGAAATTGATTTTGATATTAGTAATATCATAAAACTGGGCATTTTATTTGTATAGCTTATTTTCTTAGTCAGAAAATAAATAAATAAAAAGGAGCAAATAACTTACTTTTGAAAATATTTTGATATATTTAATAAAATGCGATTGAAGTAGATCCAGTTACATTTTTGAAGACGAGAAAAAACTTTTACTAATAATAAAATGTGTGATGACAAATTTCTATTGAACAATTGTTCATAAAATACTGTTCAGCAAAATTTGATTTTTAAGTGTCTAAACTGCATAGTGCAGTAAAAAATAGTTTTACACTATTTTGAATGCATTTTGATTTTCAAATCAGACTTATACATGCATTTATAACAGTTTATTTTAACAGAAACATATAATTTCACAATAAATGGAAGCTGAAGTAAATATGAAGATAATTCTTCAAAGCTAACTTTTTATATTAATTTTTTTCATTATTTATTTATTTTCAGTTGTACTACCAGGAAAAAGATGTTTTATGTCTTAAAAGAACATCCCTGGATGTATTCAATTATATTAGTGGATCACCATCACCTAGTTCTAGTAATGCTTAGTAAGACTAGAACATATTTTAAGCCAAAAAAAAGTGCCTTCGAAGTAAGAAAGGCATCTATTTATAAGCCATTGTGTATAAACTTTTTTATTTATTTTTGAGGTGACTAGACACCCCAAAAGCAATCATACAAGGTGTGCAATTTGTATTATAGTGTCTCTCTGAATCATTACTTTTATATTACTAACATCTATTTTTATCTACGGGTATACTGTCATCCTCTAATAAATTTTTATAGCCGAAATGTAGAAAATGTACAGCATATAGTATATTTTAGTATAATTTAAGGTGCTATTTTCTTTTCCATTCACTATTTGTTTTGAAAGTATATTTTACACATCATGTTCTTCAACTAACGCTTTTCCAAGCAGGCATATTTTTAAATATAACATAACTAAAGATTAAACTGATTGTTGAACTGTTTTATATATAGTGTTAATAATATTTATTGAATTTTTATTGCTTTCTAACAGCTTTTACTTTACAACAGCATGTGATATTTTGCTTTTCATTTACATCTGCTATTGTAAATAGTTTTCTTTTTTTTATATATATAATGCCATAATTTTATCTATCATGCATTTTAAAAAGACTGACATATGATGTATTATTTGTAATAAAGTGTAAGTAGAAATTATTTAATTATGTAAATACCATAAAAATTTAGACCAGAATTTTGTGTTCAGAAGTTTTATTTTGACACTCTTGTATTCCTTGTTTCTTTTAAAAGGATGGGAGGGTAAAACAGTTTCATTTGTAAATGAATAAGTGATACATTGGAAGCACACCTATTTGGAATGCATTTCATTGATTGTCATATGTACAATTTTTGACTTAAAGGACTAGTAAAATGTGCAAGACATTTATGCTTCAGGTGGTTGTGAATATCTGTGAGAATAAATAAACTAGCTGCAATGTTCCTTAAAAAAACTGAAACATACATGGGACTACTAGTTTTCACTCAAATAATATTAATTTTATCTACCTTCAAGATACCACATAACTGTGCTTGTGATTTATTCCTGAAAATTTTAATATTTCAAGAAAATCTGTGTAGTGACAAATTTATTGATTGGCTAGTATTACTCAAATGTAAATTAAAAATTTGTTATTTTTTGGCATTGCCATACAACCACCCACATTAGTAAAATGTATAAGTCTTTTTTATAAATACAGTAGAACCTCGATTATCCGAAACTCTCTGTGAACCAACGTCGATTTCCTGACTTTTTTTCAGCGTCTATTATCCGAAACTCTTTTAAACGATACTTTCTGTTAACCAAAATCCATTTTTAATGCTTTTTTTTTTTTTACTTTCAAATTCCTTGTGTATGCAAATGTTCTTTCCAAACTACAAATACAGATAAATATTTTGGTTCCCCTTTCTTAGAATTCTTTTGAAATTAACTCTCCCGCCATCCCCTGTGCACATGTCCCTGTTCTAAACAAAAACACTCCCCATTTCGAAATTTGGAATGCCGTATTGCCAAGTGCCACAACAATCGAATGCTACTGCACCCTCTGATTGTATGATTGGCATGCCTTCCCTTCGTGGACGATTCTACTCCAGAAAAAGGTGATATGCGTAGATGGGACTTTCCGAAATTCTAGTGCGTAACTGTTTGTTCTCTTTCTCTGCTGTTATTTCCGATCATAATCTGTTTTAGTGCTATTAGTGAAGTTGGTAGTTTCGACCTGCCGGAGGACTGATAGTGCTTACGCTTTGTCTTTTACTGTAATTTTTTATTACTGAAGTTTGCTTTTTTCATCATGGTTTCCATTAAGAGAAAACGAGTCATTCTAATTATAGAGGAGAAATATGATATTGTTGCACGATTATAATCAGGAGAAACTACAACAAAACTTGCAAAGGAGTTTAATGTTGGCGTATCAACTGTTGGTCACATGAAAAGGAACTCTGAGAAAATTAGCAAGATTTTTGCTGAATTAGATAGCAAGAAGTCCGCCATATTCCGAAAGCCAGTAGTGGTTGGCTAGAGAAATTCAAAATTCACCATGGTATAAGGCAACTCAACATCGAGGGTGAAAAGATTTCTGCAAATGTGTTGTAGCAGGCGTTCAATTATCGCAGAAATTGAAAAGTTGATTAAAGAAGAGAACTTAAGCTTAGAACAAATCTACAACTGTGATGAAACAGGATTGTACTGGAAAGCCCTTCCGGAAAAATTTTTTAGCTGCGGCACACGAGACTTCTGCTTCCGGATGGAAAAGAATGAAAGACAGAGTTACTGTTCTAGCCTGTTCCAATGCATTGAGTTCCTATAAGCTAAAACTAGCTGTTGTTGGGAAAGTAAGAATCCCAGATGCCTTAAGAACGTAAACAGATCTGCACTTCCTGCTCACTATTTGAATCAAAAGAATGCTTGGATGGATTCTCATTTGTTTTCAAAGTGGTTTTTTGATATTTTTGTGCCTTCAGTGAAATCTTGGCAAGAAAAAGCAAATTTGAATGGAGTGCTTTTATTATTCGACTAATCCAGGTACTGACTTTCTAAATCTGGAAACATCCGGTGTTTATTTTTGCCCCCGAATACAACGTATCTGCTGCAACCTATGGATCAAGGCATTTTGGAGTCTTTAAAACGGCATTACCAAAAGAAATTAATCAGAAAATTACTTTTTGAAGGAGATCTGCATCTACAGTTTCAATGCTAGAGGTTTGGAAATCTGTCAACATTAAAGACTGTATTTATATTATCAGTGAAGAATGGGAATCGACGCGGCAGTTGATACTAAGATGAAGTTGGCGAAAACTTTTACTGAATTTTTACACTGGCGCAGATGAAAATGTTACAGACATTGCGAAAGATGGTGCTACTGAATTTTCAATCATTTTTAGAACGTTGCTAGGTTTTGAAAACTGTGGGATCAAAGAAATCACAGATTGGTTGAATTGTGACATGGAAGATGCAGGCTTCAGTTGCTTAATAATGAGGAAATTATCACAGAAGTCCAACATTCTCCAAAAGAAGATGATGATGAAGGTGAGAATGCTTCTGAAGTAAAGATTAGTAACAATGACGCTTTTGAGTGTTTTTTCAAATGGCCTTGCTTGGTTGGAACAACAAGAACAGTACGATTTCTCTGAACTAATGCTTTTAAGAAAACTTTGTGACAGAGCTGCACGACAAAGGATGACCAATTTACGCCAGATGAAGCTTCCTTTTAAATCATTGTAAGTTTTTTGTTTGAAAATAAATTTTCATGTATAATTTGAATTTAGATATTTATTTAGCATCGAAATAGTCATAATAGGAGTTCGATAACGATGTTACATATTAAACTAGATGATTATTGAAAAATTCTCTATTTTCCGATTTAGGTTCGGTCCCAATTACGTTGGATAATCGAGGTTCTACTGTAAATCAACTTATCATGAAATCTTGCATTACTTATTTAGACTGCCTATTCAGACTAAATATCATAATTTTTTTTTCTTCTTGTAGAACTAGGTGCTTTGTATTTGTAGAGTGCGACATGATACGGGGGAACTTTTTTGTACTGAAAGGCTTCGTTAAGTTTGGGCAAAAGGCTGCATGGACAGAATCTTAAAGATTATTGTTCTGTAATTATTATCATATTATTTTAATGCAAATTGTAAATAACTGGCAAAGCCGCATAAGAAATTTTAAAAAGCAGCATGCAGCCTTAAGGCCACGGTTCCCCACCCCTGGTAGTTAACATTAAGTGAGTTGGCCTAAGCATAATAATTTAAGAGTCAATTAATAAAGCACATAAACTCATTTTTTATTCCTAATAACAATACTATTTACATAGCAATATAAAATTAAAAACAGTTTGAGTATTTAATCAAAAACAAGGTTACAACATTAAAATCAAACAGTAAAAAAAGGTCTGCAGGCCTCATAATTTATTCACCGTCTAAAAAGAAAGAAAAAGATTCAGTTACTTTTTGTAAAGATAGTCAAGAAATGAATTTCATATCAACATATATTAATAAAAAAAATCTCCACCATCCATTCTGTTATTTTAAACTTCACAGTAGAATATTTGATTTCTCACAGTACATACATATATACAGGGTGCGGAAGAAATAACTCCCCAATTTCCCACTACCACTGTTCCGGCGCTGGTTGTGCGACATGATATTGGGTTATGGCTTTGAGTAGCAGATGTTTTACCATTTCGGCGAGCATTGTGCTTTTGTGATGGAGGAGTATTTAAAAAATGGCGACTCTGTCATCACTTCACAGTGATTATTTTGTAGACACTTTGGGTTGGATCGAAATGCAAAAGTTCCTGATAAGAAAACCATTTTGTTTTGGGTCCGAAATTTCCGAAGAACAAGTTCTGCTTTAAAGCGTAAACCTTCTGACAGACCTCATAGCATACGGACATCACAGCAAGTCGAAGCAGTGAGACAAGCCGATCTCCACAATGTTCAGCCCGTAGGCATGCTACTGCTATGGGGATTTCTGATCGGAGTGCAAGAAGAATTTTACACTTAGGCTGAAGTTCCATCCTTACAAAATGATGGTCGTGCAGGAAATTAAGGACCGTGATTAGGCTACCCGCAGAGCATCTTCTGAGGCTATTCTGCAAAATATTCCAGGTGTCGTCCTCGTCATCTGACCGAGGTTCAAAATTACGAGATCCGTCCCAAAATAGCCCTTGTGTTGCTTCAACACGGGACGTTAATATAACTAAGCCAAACTAAACTGCAAAATATTCCATGTGGCATTCTTCTCTCAGGTGATGAAGCTCACTTTCATTTGTCAGAGTGTGTGAACAAACAGAACTTTTGCTACTGGGCTCCTAACAATCCCAAATAAATCCAGATCCCAGATGAACGACCTCTCCATAGTGATCGAGTTACTGTAACTTCTGCCCATTATGTGGATATGTTACGTAACTTCCTGCAGCCGAAACTGTACGAGCATGGGAATGAGCATCCGCCAAGAAATTGTGGCAATACAGCAAGCAATGACTGGGAGGGCATTGAAGAGCTTCTGGGTAAGACCAGAAATGCATCGACAGTAAAGGTCAGCATTTAGACGATATTTTCAAAGTGAAGTGAAGGTGAATGTGAAAAACAAAATGGCAATATTGTTCTTTAAATTGTGAAATAAAATTTTGAATACCTATTGCTTTATTATTTATGTTTGAAATAGGGGGGTTGTTTCTGCTGCACCTTGTACATCTGGTAATCATTTAATTACATGATGAGGACCAAATTTAGTAATGCCATATTTATGTGTTCTTTAACTAATGGAGCAAAACTCCCTCCTTACAGATCATAAAAAATTATGCAAATGTGCAGCCCAAAGGGTTTTATAGGATGGGGTTCATCACTCATGAAAAAAGGGGTTTTAAAATCAACTTTGTTTTCAGTTTAGATATCCGAAGACTTTTTATAATTTCACATTCTTTTTCAGTATATTTTATTTGCATTACAGTTTCCAAATTGTACAGTTCAAAGAAATTTTTATGAACACTGATGAATCTATAAAATTAATTTAACACTAAATCCTTTGTTTTGTCGAAGTACATTTTGTTTACTTTTGTCAGACACTTTTTTAATTTCGTTTAATGCATTGGGACCACTCATTATCTAAAATTAATAAAGACAATCTGGATAGAACAAAAAAAATCATTCATGTGTAGCTGATAGGAAAAGAATTTATTTATTTGTGAAGTAACAAGTTTTTTTTAATTAAAAAAAGTATCCAAAACTGTCATTTATGCGTTGAATTCTGAAAAAATTTCTGTTGAAAATGCAAATACACAGCTCAGAGAAAGTTATATATATATAAGTTTCAGAATATTGATTGGAAAGGCAACCAATCCATTATTTTACAAAACCTATTGATACATGAATTAGAATGCATTATCTTAATATAGTTGGTACTTATTCATATTAAACTTCATATACTAGGTGTTCTTATAGGTGATACTAAGTTTTCATCTGTCTGCAGATTCCTATTTATTCAGATATAAACTATTTTAAGAAACAGGTAGGCTTTGTTTTTAAAGTTGAAAGAGGCAAGAAAAACATGCATTAGATATGTCTTATAAAAGATGTCTACTTTTGATTTAATGCAAATTCAATTCATTACAGTAGAACCCCGAGAATCTGAACTAATTGGGGCTGATCTTTGTTTGGATTCCGGGGGATTCAGATTATCCAGGGAAAATTGGTAAAATACTCTACCAAATGAATGATTCTGTGAAGGTGTAAGGAAAGAGCACTCGGCGATTGACATGGTACAGTGGGAAACAAGTTGAGGGAAAAAGATATCAGAGTTTGTTTCTACTAATTAAAGTACTGTATTCATTCTTAAAGACATATTTGAATGCCTCTTTTAAATTAGAAATAAACATTTGCTTTGTTTCCGATTCAGAATTGTAATTTTCCCTTCATTTTTCAGTAAAAAGTTTTAAGAAAAATTTTACTATATATATTTCCAAATTTAATAATGGTTTGCATTGTCTTTGATTTTTGAATTCCTATTTACCACCAACTGTTTAGACAATTCCGTAGTTGTGCAATACTTAAAAATGGAAAATTTATTTTCTGATGTGTAAAGATGTTTAGTCAGATGGTTACTTGCAAATGGGGGAAAGGATTAAAGATAATTTGATGGTTAATATATTTTTTATTTCTAAAATTTATATACAATTTAAATAAACATACAACATGCATAAAGAAATATTTATTCCATCGTATTTTAAAATTCCTAAGGAAGTAGTTCCATAGAACAAAAATGTTGCTCCTCTGTTATATACAATCAGGGTCTTTACCAAAAACTATTACCAAAATAGCACATACCATTTAAAAAGACTTTCTTGTGTCTGTACAAAACAAGTAAAAGGAAAGTCTTATAAATCTTTATCTTTTGTCATTTCTTTCTGAGATTTTGAACCACATTCACTGCTACTTGTTACAGTTTCATTTACAGAATGTGTTGATGAAATCACTATAGATCCAGTTTCTTTAGGTTGAACCTAGAAGGAATAAAAGCAATAAGAAAACCAGAAGTTTGTACATATCCATCCGTTTGCTAATTATGAAATTAATTAGTGAATAATATTTGGTCTATTATATTACTGCAGCTGCATTCAAGTTTAATGTAGGAGGCTACAAATTCAAAAGTTGTGTAATATATCATAATGAAACCTGATGGTTTGTTGAGAAAAGTTGCAAAATAACTTCTATATAATTTTTAAGTACTTTCTATCATAAGTGAGGAAAACATATGAAATTATTTTAATAATCAAAGTAATATAAAATTAATGTAGCTTTTGGTGATGAGAGCTGTACACATCTTTAAAAAGCATTCTTTTACAAAATTTAAACTTTATATTGTTCCTCTTCAATCAATAAACTGAATTTGGCAAAGTATGTCCTGCATTATCAATGCTAATATGAAAAAATGTGTTTAAAAAGCTTAATACTACAGAAATTTTAGAAAAGATTACAGCACAAATATTAAAACATAACTGTTAACAATGAATTAAATCTGATAAATAATAAAATTGCATAATTTATGCATACTGCATATAAAAAATAAAATGCCTATAATGTAAACAAAATATGCTTAGTACCTCTTTTGGTAATGATGCTTGTTTTGGAGTCTCCTTTCCATTTATATCACTTTGCGATACTGATAAGATGGAATCTCCAGCTGTCGTGACTGGGAAAAGAAAAATTATTCAATTAAATTAGAAAATATTTCATAAAAGTTGAAATTATAACAAATTAATAATTATTTAATGAATGTAGTACTAAGTATAAATCACCAAAGTATATTTTTTACATAAAAAGTGATGCAGAACATAAAGGTCCTCTTTTTTGCTTCAATACTTAATTTTAGAAACAAAATCTGGTAAAATTTTTATTTCAATATATACTTACCTTTATTACTAGCAGTATCTGCCTTAGATGTGTTAGATTCAGTCAATCTACTAGTATTGGTATCACTTGCAGAAGTTCCAGCACTTTTTTGAGAAACAGTTATCTCAAGTTCCTGGTGATTGCTTAGGTTAATTGTTTCCTTGTTATTTTTTACAGCCTCATCTGCAAATATTTTTATTATTTTAAAACTTAATGTTCAAAAACAGTAATTGACTTTATAAAAGAAAGGTTAGAATTTATTTATATAGATTTGTTTATGTAGTGTTTGTTGAAAAATAAAAAAAAAATCATGCAGTGTAGGGTTTAAAGGAATTAATTAAAAATGATATTTTGTCGCTATACTGTTCATTGCATATATTTTTTGATATAATTTATTATAACCATTCCTATAATTAAAAAAAATTATACTGAAGGGTAAAATAAGTACAAAGGATAATTTAAAATAAATTAGAAACAGTTATCAGATTTTAAGGCAATGGAAAAACTATACATCAACCACTTGATAGATATAAATATTATATAATAATAATATTATATTAGAAAAAACTGAATGCACATCACATGTAAAAAAATAGGCAAATTTGATGATTTGATAATCCCATGGCCATACTCACTTCCTTTTATACTAAACTGATGATCAACTATGTATAAAAATTTTATTCCAAAATTTAATTTTGCTCATTATGTCATATTGCATCATACGAAATAAGCAATTACAGAACTAAATCTTCATATTAAAAAATTTTCAAGAAAGTATTTTTATAATTCAGATTTTTTTTTATTATTATTATTGTAATTTTTCCCCAAGCACTTAAAAAGATATCAACTTCTATATAATTAACTAGCTGTTATGCCTGGATTGCTCGGGATTAAAACAATTTTATGTCTAATATTTTTAATGAAAAAACTATTTTTGTATAGAAAATTATAATACAAAAATTCCTTTATTGTCTGAAACGTTTTTACTTCAAATTTCGTTCATAAATAGTGAAGTATAAGAAGGATTTTCACGAATGTTTAGGGTCCATTAATTAAATAGTTAAATTTTCATGAGTAAAAACCATCAAAATAAACCAGATCAATAGTTGTTCCCGATATAAATTATGAATTGTCTGCTTTTAAACTTTTCTTTAGTATTCTTCCAGAATTTTGTTTATATGTTCTAGCAACAGCTCTTCGTACATATTCTTGTTCTTTAACAATAAAAAATGCATTGCTACAAATTGTGAATTTCATACACAATTGATTTTTTTTTTTTAATTATTGAAATAAGAGCAACAATTTTGAACACAAATGAAATTTGTGTCACTGAAAAGGTATTTTTTGAACTTGAATATAGTATAAAAATAGTTATTGTAACATAACACTTTCGAAATATATCACAAAAAAACCCTGCAAAATCTTGCTTAATTTTGAATTTAAAAAATTTAATTAACTTTTGGACCTTTTAAAGTTGACAGTGATCTTTCACTTCTTTTTAAAATATTTACAGAAATAAAAAGAAATTTGTTCAAAGTCTCACCGTTACCTGGCAATGAAGTATCATTAAATTTGCTTTATTTAAGAATCGTCTGCTGTAATAATTTATTTATTAAATTTTGAAAAATTAATCAAAGTTGAAGGAAACATTTCACAGATATAAAATTGGTATCATTGAAAAGGTAAAATTTTGAACTTTAAGTCGATTAAAAATATTTTTGGGGGGATAATTTGCTCTGAAGTTAATAAGGAAGAACTGTTTCGGTTAATTTCTAATTAACTGACTGTTGAACTTTAGGACTTCAAAAAGTTGACAATCTTCCTCTTGTCTTAAATAATAAGTGTGCAAAGTTTGGTTGAAACTGCTGCAGTAGTTTAGGTGGAGATGAGGAACAAACCCACAATGACATTTATATTAAGATAAAGTTAATTAATCATTAGTTGACAATAATTCCATGACTTTTTTTTTCTGAATATCACAAAATAATTACTTTTTCCTTTTGAACTCCTGTCAGCTGGATTATTTTCAAGAATTCCAGAAACTTCAATGGCTTCAACTAAGAGGTTCTTTTTACATGGTCCATCACTGGTCTACCAAATAAAAATAAATTCCAAAATATGAAACGTGTTTCACAGAAATTTAAAAACATTTATGGAGTGATTTATGATTAACAAATTTATTCTACAGTTTATAAAGGCTTTTGAAAATAAAAATTAAGGGTATTTTTTTAAATTAATTTAAAAAAATTCTCTGAATAAGACAAAATCTTCAAATAATAGAATGAGAACAAGATATAAAACCTAAGATAATAGACAACATATACAAAGAATTTTTTGTTAATGCCCTTCACTTATATGTAATTAAATCCTGAAAACCACAAATGCCTGAAACCACTTTTGACTTACATTTTTAATGAATTAAGCAGTATTTTTATATTCAAGGAATCTGACATATTTCAGAAAAAAAAATTAATATTAAAGCTATTTTGGTTTGTATCTATGTATAAATCTTCAAGTATAATTACTATTAAATTTCTAAAATATTTATGTAGTAAATAAATAAATGAAAATCTTTGATATATAAAAACACACAAAAAAATCTCAATTATATTACAAAAATTATCAAAAAACCATGAGTTTATTTAAAAATCAAAATTTTCATCACAGGATTAAAAGATACCGTTAATTTCATTGTAAAATAATAGTTATTTTCATTCAAAATTAAAGAAACTCTTTAAGTTTCCAACTGATAATTTATTTTGAAATATAAATAC
The DNA here is from genome assembly GCA_013235015.1 of Araneus ventricosus. Taxonomy (NCBI): domain Eukaryota; kingdom Metazoa; phylum Arthropoda; class Arachnida; order Araneae; family Araneidae; genus Araneus; species Araneus ventricosus. The sequence goes on from BGPR01009723.1 coordinate 33,649, forward strand.
AATGAACTAAAATTTATTTAAGCATATAAACTTTTTAAATTTAAATCCTGATTTATCAAAATATAAGATGGGTGAGTAGTCCAGAATTGTCGCCTCTCTTTTGATGAGATAATTTTAGATTAAGTATAAAAATTTGGAGCCAGTTGTAGATAACTTGCTTTTTGTTCCTTTAAGTGATTAATAAATAGTTATATTTCTAAAAATAAGGAAAATTTAACATTCTGAAAAAAAACATCCGATTTTGCAATTAAATGAATGATTGCTGTAAACTGTAAGAAAATCATTCATTTAAAAAGCAAAAATTCAAAATTCCTTTTCCCTTAATTTTGTTCCCCCCCCCCAAAAAAAATACGACATCTACTGATGTTTGTGACATTTTCATGATTTGTAAACATCCTACTAGGATTATTTAAAAAAAAAAAAACCGTTTAGTGATATTTTTAACTAAGAACCTAAATCAACTTATACAAAAAAAAAAGGCAAAATGTTAACGTAATGCTATCATGTCATAAGATGGCCAATAAACAGTTCTCATATTTGGAGACTTAACTTATCTTTAGCAGCTATTTAAAATTTAAAGAAATAACTTTCACTTAGAATTCACGAAGGGAAGTGAAAAATAAAGATTCTTTTAAGTAGTATGAAAAATTAGGAATTTTAAAAAGTGTGCACAAGTACCCATGGCTTTGTATAAACTAATATTTCTACTATTCACTTTGTAAACTAAAAAATGTAAAGAAAAATAAATAAAAAATTATGTATTTTTCAAACAATATTTGATTCTCTAAATATTTAAGAAATTTTTAAATGTTGCAATTAATTTTTAAAGAAAGGTTTTGATTACGAAACGGAATTCTGCTTTTTCTCAAAAATCATTTACTATTGAAAACGATTTTAAAACTGTGAACTTGGTGGCTACAAAATTTTGTCTATTCTGACATTCTCAATAAAAGAACATTGAAAGGTCTGTTTTGTTACATTTTAAATTTACAACTGGTTATGGTGATGACTGTTTCTAGGTAAAACATCGTAAGAGTTACATTAATATAATAAGGATCTAACTTTGTATTAAAATTAATAAAGCATAAACAGACAACATAAAAAGTAATTATAAAAAGTACACTAATTCACACTAGCTTCATGACTTTATTGCACATTATTTTAAAAAATACTTCTCAATATACACATTTAATACCATAAAAAAGCAACCTATGCCCTGTAGCAGAATTAGAGAAATTGCAAAATAAAAACAACATTATGCTATATTCATATATTATAAAATGAAGTAAGTATACATAAAACTATTTTCATATAAATAAAGTCTGAAGTAATTTATGCATATGAATTACATTAGATATCAACTGAAAACAAGGACAAATTTATTTCAATCCTGTAACTGACTTCTGACAATTGTCTCAAAATACTATGATGAAAATTATTTTATAAAATTTTGGAATCCTTAATAGAAATTAATGCAGCAGTTCCTCCAACATTCAAGATTAAAGTAGTTTTAGGATTTCAAGTTTAATATGGAAATTATAAAACAGCATACTTTATTTAAACTTTGTATTTTCTTTTGTCATCATCACTTTGGTTTGATAAAATACTTTACCACTTGCTAGTTTTTATTTTTATTCAAAAAGGTTTTTTACACACACTGAAGTATTTCATATATCAGGGTGTGTACAGTCATGAAAAGTGCTTAAAAACTGCTTACTTTTTATTTTCGTTTTAGAAGGCCCTTAAAAGTGCTTACTTTTTATTCAAAGTTTGTATAAAATACTTATTTTTTATCATGGTGCTTAAAAACTCATTAATTTTAAGAAGATGTTATGAGTTTTCCGAGCAAGAAACATTTTATGTATAAAAGTAATTGAAATTAATGATTTAACATTCTAATTTTGTACCTCAAAATCTTGTTGCATAAGTATTTTTGGTTTATTTTTCTGCATGTAGAAATGTTTTCCTGTAACAAGTTAATGAGAAGATATTCTAGTCATGACAGTAGGATAGGTACTAAATTTCTCTCCTGTATATTTTATTACTTAAATCCTGTTTAGTTAAAAGAAGAAAAAAAGATGATAATCAGCATTCAAGATTTTGCGAGTCCTTACTTTTCCTGTTGAGGTGCTTATAAAGTGCTTACTTTTTTTTCTACAAATTTGAGTACGCACCCTGTATATTGTTCATTTCAAAAAGCCGCCACTAGCTGTTTTGGACAATTTTACTACAGAAAGGGGTGACAGGTAGTGAATAAGATGAGTGCCTTTCCAGAGTTCTTTGTTAGGTTATGACTTTCATCTGGTTAGGTGCGTATTTTTTAGTTAGTTTTTACCAATGTGAATATTCATTTTCATTTTGAATCCTACAATTTTATTTTAATTCAAAACTAGTATATTTATAGTTCACATGGCTAATTCAAATAAATGGCAAAAAAGCTTTCAGGAGGAGGATTCTATTCAATGTTATTGAATTTTCCAAATTTAATAACCTACTATTTTAATAACATTGTAAAATTTTAATAACATTGTACATCCAAACTCTACAGCATACCAATAAATGAAAATAAAATGTTTCTGTGTACTGCTCAGTAAAATGTAAACATCTCCCCCTCCATTTTTCAAATTACCCCTATTTTGATGAAATAAACTCAGCCTGATGCATGCACAAAAGCGTGAAGGGTTTCCAAATTCGAGAATGGGCAGTACAATCGAACCTCATCAATTAGAGAATGGATGCATGGATGGTAAATATGAACTAATAAAAATTCATCATTCTAATATTAACATAATCTCTTTTCAGAAAAATATAAAAGATACTTTCTAATAAATTTCAAAGCTTATCATTCTCTAATTTTAAACACACAATCTTAACTGCCATATGAAGAAACTGGTAAAATTTCACAGTAAGATAACACAGATAAAAAAAAATTAATTTAAGTGCATCTTTATTTTCTTTTTAAAAAATATAGGACAACATGCTAATTCAAAGTTGGTTTATTAAGTGGTGCTTATTGAAAAAAATTATCACAAAATTGTATGACCTCTCAAAACTTTATACATAATAAATCAAAAACATTTTCACACTTTTCATGTCTATTATGTTTTTTTTTCCTTCCCCCAACACAATGTTTATCTAATCAATTCTGCTTTAAAAGCACCTTCATTTCTTTTTTAATTGCATTCAATTTTGCTCAAAAAATTTCAATCTAACCTATAATTTTATTCACCACAGGCATATATATCTTTGATGAATTGACATCTAAACCCAAAACTAATTTAAATACATTTTAAAATGTCAGTGTCTTTAATTTAAAACCTTGGCTTTACCACATAAAAATTAACAGTTTAATAGTTGGTTAAAATTGACAATTTTCTTTGAAATCATATTATATATCACATTCTTTCTTGGTTTCATTCTTCTATTATACATTGGGACAAATTCATTTACTATACAAATGATAAATTACTCATATAAAACAAACTGAATTTAACAAGATTAAGCTATTTACCAAAAAAAAAAAACTATCTATGAAGAAAAAACAAAAATTCATACATTTTCAACAGGTTTGGAATTTCGGACATCAGATGTAGAACTGTCTGGTTGTGAAGTTGTGACAGTATTAGAATTGGAAACAGGAGTTGTTTCAGATGCTTTGAGAGAAGTAATCGCTACAGCTGGAGATTGCGGCCTAGCAGGTGCAATAGCCCTTGGAATAGTTTTTATTCCTGAAGACTTGCTTTTATCTGGTTTTGGAGTAATAGAAATAGTTTCTTGCTAAAAATAAAAAGAAAGGTTTAAATATTCAAACCACAGTATCACGCCATGTATAGGTACAAAAAAGATTGAATATAATAATTTTCAAGTATTTTTTATTTCATTCTCCAATTACTACACTATTATAATCTACACTTTTAAGCACTAAGTGTACAAAGATTTGATAATGATGTAAAATTCCTTTGTTACTGGCAACTATTAGATTAAACACCAATTAAAAATGATAAAATTTTGCATACATCACCTTGCAGCACAAAACAGAGAACACCTTAACTTAAAAAAGTAATCAAACCCTCATTCATATAAAATAAATTATTTCTGTTTCAGGTGCAAGATTTGAAGTTTCAAAGTGCTCATAAATTATATTACTTATAATATATAATGCAAAACCGAAAACACATATGTCCACAAGCACTCCTCTGAAACAGTGCAAACAATAGCAATATAAAATGTTTCTTCATTTCTAGGTCAATTATGCTATTTTCAACTTTCAAAATTAATTATTTCTTAAAATATTTAAATAAATAACAAAAATTAAGCCAAAATTCTGCATTTTTGGTCAATTTCTGAAATAAATATTGCATGAAAATTACTTATATACCATCTTAAAGAGAAAACAATTTATCTTTCCAATGACAATAGTTTAAATATTATGCGATATTCTGTCTGTTTTTTACAAATTTTTAAATAATCCTAATGAGTGTTACAGGTCATTCAAGGTTAATGATTTCAGTTCCTACCATGTGCAAAAGGCTAGGGAGAAAAGGAAGGAACAATATGTAGAGTTTTTCTAACCACGCAGAGAAACACCAAAAAGACGAGAATGGTATTTCTAGTCATGGCAATAACAACCGTGATACATATGAATCACCTCAATTGTTGCTATAGCAATGAGGGGCAGGAAAAAAAGCATTTCAAGACTCATGTCAGATGGTTCAAACTAAGGAGACAAAAAGAAGAGAGGAGATTTGCCTGCTGGATGAAGGGTCAGACAATAATCGGAGATGGCAAATGAAAATCAATAAAAGAACGAGAAACTGTGTGTTAAAGCTAAAAGTTAAGTTAAAGTTATTTATAATATTTTATATAAAAATAATTTTTACATTAAAAATATTCAGCATGAGACTATTTTCATCCCAAGCAACTCACTATACAAGGGTAGGAAATTCAATAGTAGCAACCATATAATTACAGCTGATACAACATTGGTTCTAGCTTGGCATGCTTACCTTCGAAGTAGTTACCAGCTTTGTGTACAACTTGTTTCCAGCAATCTTATAATCATAGAATACCTGAACCAGTTCTGTTTATGGTTTCGATGGAGTAGTTTATCACTTTAAGAACCTTTGGAACAATTCGGTATACACCTGCGATTTAACTTTTTTGCTCTCTACGAATTCGGAGTTGCTCTGCCTGGGTTTAAGTTCCTGTGATTACGATTTAATTCCAAAGAAGTAGGAACCACTTCATGATATTTGCTGCCACACTGTCCCAAATATCATTAAAGAGATAGATCACTATCTGAACCATCAAAAGAAATGGTGTACTGCTTCAGGTATTCTACGCTTCAAGATCACAGCACACAAGTTATACACAATGCTAGTGACTCGATTAAAGGACTATAAATGTTTCAAGCTAGTACCAATGTTGTATCAACTGCAATTATATGGTTATCACAATTAAATTTCCAACCCTTGTATATCAGCTAATACCATATAAAAGAAAACATTATTTAGATTTGTTTTACTTGAACTATACCACCAAAGACTTGAAAGAGTTTGAGTACAAAGATTTGCAATTATGTTATTTTCTCAAGAAATTAATTTAAATATTCAAAGAGTCTTTAAAATTAAGAATCGACAAGTAATATTTATGACAGGAAACTCTTATGAAGTTTTAAAAGAAATCATAAAAAAAAGAGAATGCTCATCTAACAAAGATTTTACAGAGTCAATGAATATTTCAGCACGAGAAGCATTATTTTACATAATGTACTATTTATATTTCTATAAACGAAAACAAATAATATAAAATACACAAAGCTCGATTTAAAAAAATACTTTTTCACACAAATATTTTATAAATTTTAATAATAAAGATACTTTAAATTGGTTCCTGTTATATTACATACCAATTCATATTACACATAAACTGTATCTATTATGTAAAGAAAGCATTTCATTAATTCAAAACGAAATGTATAATTATAAATTTTTAAAATAGTGTTTTATTCTAAATATTTATATATCATTATAGTGAGGGACAACTCAAGTTGACAGTACAAAGAAAGCTTAGAAGTGCATCAAAAAAAAAAAAAAAAAAAAGAAGGCATAAGTAATTGATTTATAAAATCAGAAATAATTGCATTACATTCTATAAAGATCTATTTTTATACTGAAAGCTGTTTACTCAAATAGAACTTTTTATATAACCCTAAGGTATATAAAAAACAAGTATCATGTCATTTATCAGTAATGCAGTTACATGTAGCTTACTGCGTACTGTCGCCTTGAGTTGCCAGGTCTTAGACCCAAACATTTTTAATGAAAATGCTCAAAATTCAACAGAACCGATTAGGAGCTTTTGATCAAAAGGGAACAAATCCACTTTTTTTTTCTGATCCGAGGGTTGTTTTTTTTAAAACAATTTTCTAATCTTAACACCCAACTATACAAGGGTGCAGTCACATTTTGTCTTAAAACTTAATTTTTTCCTTTTCTAAAGCTATCTAAAGTTATTAATTTTTTGCAAAAACTAAATATATTCACTTCCAAACTCGAACTTCATAAAATGGTTGTGTTCACTTTTGATAAGAAACTTCTTGGATATAATATTAGAAAAACAAAGTATTTACCACAATATCATTGGGTAACTTAGTCAATGGAGCTGAACTCATAATAACTGCTGCTCCCTGAGGTGGCCGAGGCCACATTTGTGCTTTGTGAACAACAATTACATTCGGTTTAGCTGCTGATGATACTCTAATTGAGTTGGTGGTATTCAAAGTACCAGCTGGGAGAGTGACCCGAAGAGCTGTTGATGAAATATTAGATGACAGACCTAGAGCTGAGATGGCAGAAGATGAAATGGCACATGGTAGGCGAGACCCAACAGGTTGCGAGAGATTCACTATGCGAGCACTCCTGACAAGGCCTGTTGAAAGATAAAGAAAATTAGCACTTTTCATTTATTTATGAATGTTATAATTTGTTTTCCCTGCACAGCTCCATATTCAAATTAAATTTGCTTTGATCCTCTTGTTTGTTTTGAATATCTAAGATAGCTCTGTTGGTTTAGAAATCATCACAAACTAATTTAGAGAATGGGCCAATTCAGCAAATTTGACTAAGTTCCTTTTCTTACTGTGTTTTTTTTTATTGTCCCTCTAAAATGGCTATGGCTAGATAGTGAAAGTAATTTCATGAATATGATATAATAAAAAGTCTCAACTAAAGAGTTTGTAAATTAAAAATAAATTCAAGATATTTATTTAACTCTTCTTCTTCAACCCAGGTATCATTATCTTCCATGCATTAGCACATATAAAAAATGAATATTTTGACTGAAACTTAATTGCCCCCTGAACCTAGAAATTTCTGCTGGGTATCTGAATTGATTATTTACCAAAGATGGGAAAAACATAATAAAATGAAAAAAAATTATAAGGTCAACTTATTTTCAAATAATGCAAAAAATGGAGTTATGAGTATAAATGGGTAAGAAAATCAGTGTTTGAACACAGTAAAGTGGAGCAAATTAATCTCTGAAATTATTCTATTTTGAAGCTATTAAAAGCCTAGCGATACCCTTTATTTTTTCTTTGCTCTGTAAATAAATAACTTAACCTGGTTACAAGGTATATATACCTTTAATAAAGGATTATTCTGATAAAAAAAATAATTTCTAAGAAATTTCTTGAAAATCTGAAAAAGAAATTTAAAAAAGAGATATAAATCACAACATTATGTAACTTTCATTAGTGTGTTTTTGCATTAAATTCTGGACTGAAACAACAAAAGAATATAATAATTCATTTTTCATTATACTTAAGAATAGAAAAGGCTGTGCAGTCTGATCTGTATAATGTATACCTATTATTAGGTATTATAAACTAAATTATAGGGAAATATAAAAATAAAAATATATATTAATAATATAAAAAGATAAGTTTAAAATTATCTTCAATCATTGTCTCTCAAAGCAAATTTTCTTTTTTTCTAAACCACATTAGTTTTATTAACTAAATTACTTGCTCAAACACATGCTCACATTTCTGCAGTTTCAAAATCTTTAAAAAATGTATTCCCTTATTTAAACAATGTTAATAATCTTTTGTTTGGTGCTGCATATAGTCAACTTAATGGTTCTAACACCATAAAAAAACAAAATCCAAGCTAAACTGCAATACAAAATTAATTTTTTTTTCTTTTAAATTCTTTCATTAAGAGCACATTACTACCAATGTACATAAATACCTGAATTTGAACTATTTACATCAATTTCAGGTATAAAAATTAGATAATAAAACACTTTGTAATTTTTTTGGGGGGGAGAGGGGAAGGAGATAATATTACATAAAAAAATAACAAAGAAAATTATTTTTCTATCAAAATTACTCTTTAAAGGTCCTTGAAGAAGTTAACAGTTAATTTCAAATGAGTCCAAACTACTGACATCAAGATGAGAGCTTTGAATGTCCATTCGATTTTCTTTTAAATACTTCATCTTCATACTTTTAAAATAAATAATTATAATAAAATTATATAATAATTAATATATAATTATTATTACAAAATATTATTGATTATGAAAAATCACCTTACATTTTAAAGCAAATAAAAAGCAACTTTTCAATAATAATCAAGTTTAAATATTACACAGTCAATACTTACCTTTGAAGCTGTGTTTCTGATTTTTCGAGCTAAACTTTTGATGCTCATTTTTTAACTAACAGATAAACACCTTGCACAAATATGAATTGATAAGTATTTTTTTAGCACATATTCAATGATATTTCTTAAAAAACAACATATTAAGTTTCATTTCAATTGCATAATATATAAATAATTTAAAAACAAAAATAACTATATTATTTTAGTATGAAAAATAAACTGAAAAACATTGGATATCATTTGATCATTAAAAGATGAATAAACGTAATTTGGCAAATTTTCATTTAACCTTTAGATAATGGCTAAGAAAAATCTAATATCTCCTCTTAAAGGAGTTAAATTAGCATAGAAACAGGAATGTTCTTCTCTACCCCTTTTCAAGTCATTAGAAGATTATAACTAGTCAATTACAATCAACTGTATGGGAGCCAATTTTTGTTTTCCTTTATTATCTGTGAGCCTATCCATAACATGTGCTTGAAATGCGACACATAAGTGTAAAAATACCTGCAAGATGATTTTAAATACTATAGATTAACACCATGAAACGCCAGAAATGAAATCCTAAAGACCTACTAGTACAACACACACACATATATATATATATATACAAACGTTATTGTGCTTTTATTGTGTTTTTCATTTCACAATTTATACTCTTTCATTTTACGATTTAAACTCTATATATATATACCTACTTGAAAGCAGAGGTTAAAAAAAACAAAGGAAAAAAAAGTGGTATAGCAACTTACTACCACTAAAGAAAAGATTAACACGTTATTTTCAACATCTGAAAAAAGAACACCTAACCTAAACAGCATTTAAACCTTAGTAAAAATGAATGATGCCATGGAACCATGTGCAGAGAAGAAAACCTTCCTCACAGTAAGCCCAATTGCAACTTAATAATTTCTCATAAAATGCACATTCAGTGTACAAGTTTCAAACTGATGCTTTTTTTTTTTCAAAAAAAAAAAAGCATGACATGATTCAAATCCACAATCTTCACTTATAAATAAACTGGAATTTATTTTACTGCATCTTAATCTATCAAACCTTTAATTTGGCAAATTTTAAAGCATATATGATATTAATGTATAAAACTGTCTGGAAAAAATACAACAAAAACACAAAATTCAAGAATCCATCAAACTTTCTACTGCTCAAAGAAAAGTTGAAGTTATGCACATTCTGCAAAACAATATATCAAACCTACATAAGCTAGAGCCATTTACCTCAACCAAGGAGACATTATGTTATTAAAAGACAACTTTACGACAAGACATAAGGTTCTCTATATCAGAACTCACCAGGGCAAATGATTTGTGAAAGTAATTTCAAGGACCTCTTCACCCAAAATACAACAGAGCGCTTACTGAGAAAAAGTATATATAAAGCTTACATTGTTGCACAAATAGCCAGTAATTCGGATCACAGAAGATATATAGGGTGAATCAAGATTTTCTTGGGACTGTATCTTACTCAAGTTATATGAATTCTTCAGAAAATAAACAACTGTATCCAAGGAAAAAGAAATGTTTTAAAATTAATTTTTAATTATACAAATTCTTCCCTTCTCCCAAATTTTCTGCACTTATACATATAGATTATATTATCTACGTAAGTTGAAATATAAGTAAATAATGTTTATTTGTTCCAAAATTCCGGAACAATCAAATTCAGCCCATTTTAATAGTATAATAATTCCTTTGTGAATTTGGTTCTAGATGAAAAGACCACTGAAAAGTACGAAGTTATTTATTAATCCATAATCATTAGGGTGTCCCAGGAAAGGCCCAAAAAGAACAATTTAAAAATGCCAGGTCTCACCCTCTAAAAATGTTCTTTTTGTGAATATAAAATACCTTGAATTTTTTCAGAATTTAAAAAATATTTAGAGGTCCCCAAGGTCACTGAATTTACATAGCAATGGCCGAAATAGTGTGAAATGCAGCATTTTTTTTATTAGCTAACATTAAAAACTATTAATATTCAAATGACATTTTTTTTCATTTATCAAAGCTACTTATATATTGTTTCAGCCAAATTATGTATTAATTTTGTATTTGCTCTGGTAGGGAGAAACATAAAAATATACTGAAAACAAGGAAAATATGATTTAGTCGACATTTCTACCTTCTATATGCACACAAAGTGAATTTAAGTAAACAATTAATTATTTTACAATTGGTAAATAAAACCAATAAAGAAGAATGTTTTAAAATCAATTACATATTTACACATTTTTTCACACACTCACATATTTTTTTATCAACTACATTTCAAGGAGAGTTTCGCAATTCCACTGCTTGAAGTTTTTTCTGTGCATCTCTACAACCTGTAACAAGAACTGTTTTTGCTCTTTGTTGCACAATTGAAGTCCTTGATCAATGCAACAGCTTGTTCAGCAACATCATTTACATAAACCAAGTTTTTAGCAAATATTGCAGCTTTTTTAGAGGACGGCGTTTCGGGCTAATCTTTAACTGGTACAGTGAGGAAACTATCTTCAATTTTAGCTGTTTCAAAGAAACTATCAGAAATACACAAATCATTCAACTTGCGAGGAAGTTTTTCTAATAGATGTGAAAAACTCCTTTCTGTTTTCATGCTCAAAACTAGCCTTGATTTTTGGTCATCAGAAACAAGATCTGAAAACAAGCTAAGTGTTGCAAGTTCTCCATTTAAATACCAGGAATGACACAAAATCATTTTTAATCCTTTATCGCTTAATTGTTTGTCATCACAATCTTTGAATCAGTAAAATATCATTAGAAGGAGCATCAACAGTAAATCAGCAAGTAAACCAAGACTGAAAATATACACACACAACAAACTAATTAAATAGTTGCATACCTTGAAACTCTCTAGCCGTTAATGCCATTCTAGCTTCATTACCATTAAAGAATAACTCCATTTTCATGGAATAAATGGCTTTTACCATCCAACGAGCTCGGTGAAGTGCACCTGGCTTCCGAATGGTAAATTGAATGTCTAGTCCAATCATTAATGACACAAGATTTAAAAGCTCTTTGTAATCAATCCTTATGCAGTTTTGTAGCAATTTTAGCTGCTGAGAAATAAAAAGTTTTTAAACTGTCTGACGCTGTTTAGGTATTGATTGCTTTTTTGGTTCATGGTGGTTGAGCTTGGACCAATTTTCTCGGAATCTCTTAAATAAAAGGATTTCAAGCCCAGTGGATTGTCCAAAACACGCACTGAATGCATCGGAAAGTAGAACCTCAAATATTGATGCCGACATGAGATCCACAAAAGGTTTCTGCTCAAGAGAAGTACATGCTCCATTGAATCTTCCATTATTTGCTGCAACTGTATCAAAACACATACCAATTACTTGGGATTTACAGTATCAAAACACATGCCAATTACTTGGGATTCACAGTTCCACGATTGCTCTTAAACAGCATCAGCTGCTGCTTTGCCACTCCCAGACAATAACTTAGGAACACCAAGAAGCTTAGTACTTCCATCTTGCAAAGAAAAAACTAGTACTGCTAAATGATGACAATCAATCTTTTCTGTATTTTTTGCTGACAAATCGGATAACAATTTGCCATCCCAATGAACAACTGACTTTGATGCTACAAACTGTGTTTTTAATTGTTCAGCAGTTTCATGCCGAAGACGTTGCAGTTCCCGATGAACAGTACTTTTTGAAAGCACTACGGACTTTACAGATAGGTCAGATGTCATAGAGGAAGAGCAGCCTTCTTCATTTATTATAGATGTTATTATCATTGTGGATGCTATCTTCATCGGTTTTATTTACCAATTGTACAATAATTAATTGTTTACTTAAATTCACTTTGTGTGTATATAGAAGGTAAAAATGTCGACTAAATCGTATTTTCCTCAATTTTAATAATATTTTATGTTTCTCCCTACCCAGAGCAAATACAAAATTAATACAGAATTTGGCTGAAACAATACATAAGTAGCTTTCATAAATGAAAACAATAATGTCATTTGAATATTAATAGTTTTCAATGTAGCTAATAAAAAAATACTGCATTTCACACTATTTCGGCCATTGCTATGCAAATTCAGTGACCTCTAAATATTTTTTTTAATTCTGAAAAAATTCAAGGTGTTTTATATTCAGAGAAAAAACGTTTTTGGAGGGTGAGAGTTGAAGTTTTTTAAAGTCGATTTTTTGGGGACACCCTAATAATCACGTTACATATAAATCTTTAAAAACTCATCTTAATTTTGACCCAGTGGAAGCCAAAAGTATTAAAAAGTTTTAAGATAATTTTGACTTGTGCAAGTTCCAACTTTTCCCAAACGATCTATAGTGAAATCCATTAAACTACCATATTGTTTGATTAATAAAACTTGACTGCTGGTTAATTTTAAACATGCTAAAAGGTTTGTATTCAATCAAATGGAAGGGGGGGGGGGGAGAATTGAAAACTGCAGGAACATTTATTTCAACTACCGCCAACTACTGTTTACTTGAAACTGACGAAAAAGAAACAAAACCAAATAAAATTTAAGTTTAATCAGCAGAGTGTAGTGAATGCTCATAAAGATATAGATAACTGTGATCAACATACTGAATGTTTCAAACTACACAATAGAAAATATGAACTGGGAAAGTCAAACAGAAAGCATACAGCCTAATCTGCTACGGTTTTCTTAAATTGAACCATCAATAAGAATACAGTTAACAAAATAACTTCTCTTTGTGGATGGTGCTGCATCAGTAGATTTTTTAGCTTTGCTAATGGGCTGGTAAAGAGGTTGTACCAGAAAACCATTTGGATTTCACTCCCTTTGTGGAACTAACCTATAGATATACCTTGTCTTATTATATCACAGCCTATATAAGACATACATATATAAGCAACCCCACCAAATCATATCTTCCAATGACTTGTAAGCAGGGGGGAGGCAGCATTCTCTGCTTTCTTCGATAAAATTCTCATCTCAGATTACATTCCTCTCAGCCTTAATCTAAAAGTCAAAATGCTTTTTATATTTCAGCAATCTTGATTAATATGTACATTTAATCTAACAAGCAAATAAAAGCCAACTTTCATAATTGATTACTTAGAGTAAATGAACTTTAATTACATGTACATGGTACATATTATTTGTATCGATTTAATTAACATTTTTCAGTTAATTTATTACAGAAGCTATAAAGTAACAGGAGAATTATCATTTCTTTAACAATGAAAAGGTGGCAAAAACACATATAAGCCATGGGAAGAAACTTAATCAAAAATTCGGACAAAATTCAGTAATTTTATCAGCACAAAGAGCAGCAGTCACATGGACTGAAAACAAATGATAATTTTTACAGAAAGAATTTAAAAATTGAATAATAAACAATTACTACAAATATCAAAATTGATACAAATAATTAATATAAAATTTATTTCATAACAATCAAAATAAATCTTACCTCCATCATTTCTGTACTGTATAGTTTGAGTTGTTGAGGTGTTTATTTTTAGGTGACTTGAACTTAAACCAACAGGAGTTGTTTTCGGAAGTATTTGAGGTGAAGATTTCACAACTTCACTCTGAATCTGTCCTGTTTGCTTAACTGTATTCTGAAGCGGAGTACAAGAGGTTGATGAAACATTAAATATCACCGGTGATAAATTTTTAGCACCACTCTTAGTAGACGTGGGGAAAAGTGGCCGTGAAATGTACTGAGACCCATGGGATGTGGTAGTTGCTGTTGAAGTGGAAGTGGTGGTTGTAGTTGATGTTGTTTTTGGCATATTTTTTGCAGTTGCAGTCTGTTTTGAAGTAGATTGCTGATTTACTACAGTCTGTGAATCAGATTTAGGTGTTGGTTTTGTAACAGATATAGGAGATTTCGTAATAGTCAGTGATTCACTAGGAGTTGTTATTGGAAGCTGAGATGGTTGATTATCAGTTGTGGATGAGGGAAAAACACTTGCGGAAGTTTTTTTAGAAAAAATATTTGCAGTATCTTGTTTTACTTTCATACCAGGAGATTTTGGAGATACTGTTGCTCGCTGACTCATTGATGGTTGAGGAGTTAGTTTAATACCCAAGCCAGCAGGTAAGTTTTGTCTTGTATGCCCTGGAGTTTTAGATCTGATTTGAGACAAAAATTTGCTATGTGAAGTTGTAGATGAAGATGTTGATAGACGATCTTTGGATGATGAAGCAGAACCTAAATAAAATTATAAATTATTATGGTAAAAAATTATCTACACTACTAAAAAACTTCCACAAAACTACAATTAATCTTTGTATGTAACTTATTTCTAATTACAGAGAGAACTACATAAAAACATATGACCTAATAAATACAAACTCCCTCAACTGGCATTTACCTTATTCATTTCATTTGTTTTGGAAAAAGAGGGAATTTGAATTTAGTTTATATTGACACAAGAGCAAAATTTTCAAATTCATAATAAACTAATTTCCTCTTCTAGTATTAATATTAAAGTGCAGTTTTTTCCAATAGTCTTATATTTTACCGCCACTTTAGAGTAGGCAGCGAGGTCGACTCCCTCGACACCCTCCTCTACAATTCGAGATTTTGTTCTCAATTCCCTCCTTCCCCTCAATTCAAGACAAAGCGGCAAAATAGCAAGCATATGTCTCAAACTTCTTTTTTTCTAAACCTAAACCATCCAATATTCTTTGAAGTAAGGAAAAAGCTCCACTTTAAGAGTATTTTAAACAATAAAACCATAATTTTAAGACAAAAGGTAAAAATATCTATTTAATAATAGAAAATAATAAAAATTATCTCATAGTAAGCTGTTATTCATATCTACCAAAAGCAGTATAAGCTTACTAATTTATTACTACAAGCAATTCACACTTGCATAATTTTTCCTTTTCCTACTTATAACATTTTTTTTTTTTTTTCAATATGACAAACTCTTTTTTAGGTCTGAAAATAAAGAAAAAATATCCAAAGCTTCAGAATGAATTAGAAATCAATAATAAAAAGTAAAACACAATAATTGAACTCAACACAAGAATTTTTTTAACTAAGACACGAATAGATGACCATATCCATCAGCTTATTTCCAACACTAATAATTTTTAACAAATCAAGGTTAAGAGGATTGGGGATACTTTTCTTAATAGTAACAAGTAATTCCTGAAGTGTTTTGGGATTAGAATAGTTGCATTTTCAACAATTCAATTATTACTTGTTTAACCTTAAGCAACATAAAATACTATTTCAAACAGACAATTACAACTCTCCTTTACCAGTTGTCTGTTTCAATTAAAAACTTTGATTCTTCAAATAATTATTCTTGTTTCAATTTTGCTTAAACTAATCAAAATACACAAATTATAGGTAATGATTAAAGTATGAATTAATATTTGAAACTGAAAGCATTGCACAATGGTAAGATTTATTTCTCCATAATCATATTCACTGAAACATTTAAGAATTATGTATTGTAAATAATATCAGTTGAAACATACTTTAAATGAAGTCTATTTATTTGAATTAAATAGTCAAAAACAGCATGAGTTAAATACATCATAAAATAATTTTATCCATAAGTTTTCATAACTAAATATGAATTTTTCTTATTAACTTTGAATGTGCAATAAAAGTTCATGAGTTCTTTGAGATTCAAAAATCAAGAAAAAAGAAGTATAAAGAATGGTTCTACATAAACTATTTTAATCTCATCTGTAAATCTACCTATTTTTGCCACAAAATTCATCTACAAATAAGTGAAGATAATTCAATAAAAACTTATAGCATTCAGTATCTGATTAAGTATTACTTGCCTAAAGAAGTGCATTACGAAAGTTAAGGTACAGGATGGATATAACAAAAAAGAAAAGTTACAAATTAGATGTAAAAAAAAAATAATGTTTTTAAAGTAATTATTGTATTACAATCCAATATTCATCAAATAAAAAAAACGTCATCACTCCTAAAACAAATTATACAATAAAGTAATAATTTGGATGAAGCTTATTACTGAGTAACTGCACAATGAATGGTACAAGATGCTGGCAGGTAGAAAAAAATATATCCATTGTAAAAAAGAATAATTCACTACTCAGTTTTTCAAATAATAAATAAGAAATTAAATTGTATGTCTGACAGTAATAAAGATCAAAATATGAAAAAATAAAATTTCATTAATGCATATCAATAAATTGAATTAATATTTCTTAAAATATGCAATATATTTATAAGAAATTAAAAAAGCATCAAAATTACAACTATGCTGGTTATAAATATTACTACATATTAAAATTTTTAAAACATGCAGTGCAATTTTAAAGAATTAAGATATAATAAATACATACTCTATCCAAATGAAGATCCTGTATAAAAGTTAGAAATTTCAAAAGTCAATACAAAAAAAAAAAAAAAAGATTATTGTTTAGACATATCCCAGACTCTAAATTTTTTACTTCCTCAAATCTAGAATTTCTGGATCTGTGAAATGTAAATTAATTTTGTGAATTCTGTTTTAAAACATAAATATAACTCAGCTATTGTATAAGTCAAAAATTTTTGACAATATAATGTTCAAGTGAGAAGTAAAACTTCTTGACTGAAAAAGTCAAATAATCCCTCTTGAAAACCTATTGATAATGATTTTAGGGATAATTCAATGAGTAGCTGAACTTTTTAACAAAATTCTTTAGATATTAACACCATTCTCTTCATCTTCAACATCTGTTAATATGTATCCTTTAGGTTCTCGTCTAAAACTTACAACATGTAAAGAGATTGTTTACATTAAAATGCCAGGCTGATCTTATAGAACTTTTAGCAAAGGAAAATATTTAAAAATTCCCAAAACTAAGTCCCCCAACAACAACAACAACAAACAAATTGAATTTAGTAATTATTATTTTTAATGTTACAAAATCAAAAAGGTAAGAAACTATGTGAAATATATGTTTAATAAACTTTTAAAAATTATACATTTTACTTAGCTAATGAATTTTTCTAAAAATATGTGTATGCATGTATGTAGGGGAATTATTTGGAATTACATCTGATTGTTACTTCAAGATAGGATTTTTGGAATGGGGGTTTTATCACTCTTGATTGGTTGATGTATCATCTTACTAGATACTTACATGTAGATGGTACAGTAGTGGGTATAACAATGGTTGATGATTTCATTGAACTTATGGATGACAATGGTCTCTGAGCACTTTTTCCATCATTCGGAGATTTAGAAACTTCTGGTGTAACTGACATTTGTTCTTCATGAGCAACTGAAGGAGCAGATGTTTGTGGTACACCTCTGCTGGCCAAAAGGTTAGAAGTCATTTGGTCAGGAGTTGAAAATGTAGTGACTGTTGTTGATGATTTCATTGTTGAATGCTAGAAAAATGGTTGCATATAAGTTACGTTTTAGAAAGTTTAAGAAAGATATTTCTTAGACTTAAAAAGATTATATTTCGCTGAAAGATCCAAGCTCCCTTACTCAAATGTGACAGTTTTTAATTGCATCAGGTTTAGTTATGTATGGTTCAAAGTTATAAAACGAAATTAATAGTATAGGAAATCGCAAAAAAAAGCCAAGAAAATGAAAATTTTCTATGGACAAGCAATATATAAAATTGAAATTTAACACCCATTCACTCTTTTTATGGGACAATACCCCCAAAGGAAAACAGTATAATAATAATAGTGTTCAATTATTTTCAACACAGAAATTCATAATCTTCTCATTCACTTAAATTATTCTTCTAATCCAAGGCCATTTACCAACAATAATAGAATAAATAAAATTTAGTTTCATTGATTAGACTTCTAGCCTTTAATTTTCTATTACTATATTTTCCATATGTTTATTATAAACATTTGATTTGGTCAAATGAAAAGGTGAAAAACCTCTACAAAAGCCTCCAAAATACTAGAATCAACTGCTTAGTAAATTACATCCTCTGATACAGTGTATGTTATGCATCAGCATCAAGTTTCTGATACATTCAGAAAAGAAGTATTAGACACAAAAGCTAGGAGTGTGCCATCTGATGTCTTCAGAGAATCCCGGATAGCTTCATGTGTAGAATAAATTATTAAAAAACTCAAAATTCTCTGTTAAATTAAAAAAACTCTGTTTTGCCTTCACTATTAGACAAGTTTTTAGAAATAAAAAAAAAATGAGTATATCAGTTGTTTCTGATGAGAACTTATGTCTTTAAAACTGGTGGTAAATCATTTAAATTAGTCTCTTTTGTTAAGAAGTTCCATCTAAGCTTATTGTCCTTAAACTCAAAGGACATACCCTTATAAAACACAAGACTCATCTGGTTACTGTCATTGGTGAATCTGCCGTTTGACAGCAAGCACAAATTTTACAGATATACAAGTTAAAGATACAACTTACAGTCTCATCAGAGGCCCATAAATACCAAGAAACTAGTTGCTTGCCTTCTTACAGAGTAGTGTCAAAAATCAGATGTTGTACACAACATACAGTACATCTGGTGGCTATAATTTGGAGATGATAAACAGTTAAAACAATTCTCGAGCAAATGTGCAGAAGTTATCACTTTTTCAGAGACCAAATCAAGTTTTAATATTAAAATTATAGCAAACAATATATATTAGCTGCAAGCTACTTATCATTCAGCAGATTTTTTGAACATAATATAAACTAATTAATAACTTTATCTTAATAGTGCACTATATATATATATTTAAACATTACACTTATTTTTATTCAAAGATATCTATCAAATTACATAAGGAAAAAATCAGACCTACAGCTTTATTCAAAATAATAACATTTTTATTATTTCAACATAACCTTTCAATTTTCTTTTTTAAATAAACAGTCGGTATAAATAAAAGAAAATTTTCTAGCAGATGATATTTTCAGATAGAAATTCAAACTTTAAAACAAGTAATATAGGGAAATATGGATATTATGAATTTAAAACACATTGTTGCGAACTTCATCAAAAAAAAGCAAGAGAGGTCGGTTCATTGAACCCTGTGAGGGCCTGGCCGGAAGGGGGAGGACCCTCCTTCAACCTCTCATAAGTTGACTTCTTGCTTTAAGCTAGAAAGTCAGTTCCCTCAGCAACACTCCAGCGTAAGGTGTCATCCTTTTTCATGACACATTTGGACTCGTAAGTAAAATCTCAAGTGGCCTGGTCTCATTGAGACCCTCTAACATAAGGTGCCAACTTTTCCTGAGCACAGGGCACGGTTAGAGAATTTTTAAGTAAAGGCCTCAAGCGGTCTGTTTCTTTGACAATATATCCACCTATAATGAGACGAGGGATGAACACTTGCAAACTGAGGCCCAATTATTATATAAATGATATGATGAGTTTGTAGTGCATGATATCCTATGTCTAACATCATCTCAATGTCAACAAGAAAATAAAACGTTTTGAATGTCGGACAGCGAGTCGTCTCATCATTGCCTTTAGACATAAGTAAACTCTCATTTACATTATATATAAGTTAAGAAATAAATTTACTTCCAATAAGCTTGTGTAAATAGATTTTGCACAAACATATTAATAATAATCATTTTAATTAATGATTTCTTGTTATATTGCAAGACCAAAAATTGTGATTTTAAACTCGATGCTGGAAATTGGGTTATAATACTTTTTTATAGCATATTAATAATAAATTTTTGCCAAAATAATAAGCTAGAAAAAGGAACAATTCTGTTAATTTCCCTATTATTTAACTGGAATTTTATATGCTTATAGTGCCCAATATCAAAAACAAATATACGACTCTTAACTTTTTAGCAGGTTGATATGATTAAGCAAGTATGAGATTTTCTTAAAAAAACATTGGTTAAATTCTCCCCCCCCCCCAATTTCAGAGACAATTTCTACTTATAACTCCTTAAAGGAATTAAAAATATAGACAAAGATAAATTGATATTTCATAATTATATACAAATAAATACCTGAAACTTAATGAACATGAAGTGTGTGCTTCGTGACAAGTAATACATGAATGTATAATAATCTGTGATGAAAATAATGTCTCGCAAGTAATACATGAATGTATAATAATCTGTGATGAAAATAATGTCTCACAACTTTAACACATTTAGCCACACAAAATTTAAGTAAGCCAAACCTTTGATGGAGATTTAGCAGCTGATACTGTTGGCATGGGATGCGTCATTTGAGGTGGCACATTCCTTTGTGCATTAAAATCTGGAAATGGAGGAGAAATCTGAGGAGAACTTTCAGGAACAGGAAAACTTTCCGAACTCATAGAAACCTCAGGTACTTGCATGGGTTCAGGAATTCCTGAACTTGAACTCTCAAGTGTATGAAAATTATGAAAATACTGACTATCCATGGCAGACATTTTTTGAGGGGATACAGATGAATCAGGTGCACACTCTTTTCTTTTACGACTGGCCATGGTTTCCGTCCCATTGCTCACTGCAAAAGATGATCATTTTTTAAAGTCAGATTTCGGTTTTAAGAAAAAATGAACATTTAAATTAATTCTGCAAAGCTAATATTTTCTTTTTACTTATGAAAAGATATTTGTTTTATCAAAATAAAATTATTCTCAGAACATCAATATGAAAGGTAAAAAGTTTCAAAAGAGTTCAACTTTTAATAATACAATAAAAGGGGGGTCAGTTACATGAATGTTTTTAAATGTTTAAAAAAACTAAATACTAGAATATAGTATTTTCCTGATACAAAAATAACATTCTTCAATTTACTCCAAGATGCATTTTTGTTTTTAATTTTAGAGCAGTGATTAATAACCTCACATATAATCTGAAAAAAAAAAAAATACTTTCTTGAACAAATCTAAAAAAGACTACCAATCAATATTTGTATGCATACATATGTCTTAATACATAGATAAATATATAAAAAAGCATTTAATACATGATATTATATCTAAAATATATAAGCCACAATACAGTCAATGATAAATTAACCTTCCTAGCAGCGGATGTCTTTTTCCGTTTTTCAGGTTCAGTTAAAAAGCAGGTAGTTTATATTTATATGTGTATTTTCATAAACAACAATGGATAAAGTATTCTCAAGATTTCAGAGATATAATTAAGTACAAAAAAATGATAGGTTCAATCACTTTAAAAGCTAAGTTTTCTAAACAGAAAGTGAAAAGACCAAAATAATTGGGTGCTCGGAGGGTTAAACACAAGGTTATAAGGAAAGGCAGCATCATAATCTTAACACAAAATGAAGGAAACCAGAAAGCACTTCACATTAATTAATGAAAATATTGAAACAAAAAATAACTCTAGGACATGCATCAAATTATTTGGTAACTTTTATAATGATCTCAACTCAACCAGTTGTAAATTGCAGCTGCAATGATAATTTCTAACTTTTAAGAAATCAACACAATATAACCAAAAATATTTGTTTAAGATAATTTGAGGATCACTGATGTAAATAAAAAAATTAATTTAAATCAATTTTGTTGTAAAAAGTGCATAAGTACACCATTTCATAAATAATTGAAAATATAACAAAAACAAATGATAACCACAATTAAAATGTATATCATTCAGTCAATTAGGTTCAGTTATCGAAAGACATCATATGACATTCCCAGTCAACAATGTATAGTTATCAAAAGATGTTATATGACGTCTCTGGTCAATGTGTTAATGCAAAGTATGTATAAGAACTCACTTTCTCTGCTCCCTGTTTTGCCAGGTGGAGGCAGAGAAGAATTCTTAATAGCTTGAGCAGTAGCAGCATTGCTGGCTATTTCAGTGAAAACTGTTTGTGGTGCTAGGCGGTTCACTAAAGG
>BGPR01009724.1:0-23242 GCA_013235015.1 Araneus ventricosus
AGTGGTAAGAACGGAGAAAAGACAGTTACGACAAAATCTTCGAGAAGAAAAAGGAAATGGTTGTTAAAAAGCAGACGAAGAAAACCATTACTTCCTAGAAAAATAAAGTTTTTCTTAACTATATAAACTTGAAAAAATTTGATTTCAGATAAAAGAAACTTCAGTTTCCTAATTAAAGTAACTTAGTACCGGAATGAAACTATGACAATGGTGTGAACTTGGAGAAGGTTATCAAAGGTTATCATAGTTATTAAAATTGCCGTGAAAGAAACTGCATTTCTTTGTAACATAAAAAAATAGTTATAATAATAATTATAATTGCAAAGTTA
Source organism: Araneus ventricosus (assembly GCA_013235015.1). NCBI lineage: Eukaryota > Metazoa > Arthropoda > Arachnida > Araneae > Araneidae > Araneus > Araneus ventricosus. The sequence continues at coordinate 330 of BGPR01009724.1, forward strand.
AGAATTCAGATCAATATGTTGATTTCTTACACTCATCCTGATTGTCAAACTTGAATATATTTGAAAAGATAATGCGAAACATTTCATGGAAAGTTGGTTTAATAGATATCTGAACTGAATGGAAGTTTCCTATGCAACTGGGGGAAAAATGGAGTATCTAAGGATCATGTGAAAGTTTTTTTTTCATTTTCTTTTATAACAGGATAAATTTACGGATTTATATCTATACTGGACCGATTCTGCAATAAACTCCAGGAAGTATAATATTTCTTATTTGCTCTTATTTCACTTAGAAAATGTATTTTATGTTTGCGCCTTACAAAACGTGGGAAATGAGTCCCCTCTGATGAAATGAAAGTGTCTTGTCGTGTGTGGTATTCTCTCCATTGAAAGTGCAATGTCAATTGGACGACACCAAACTTAATACTTGATATAAGGATAAATCTGAAGAGAACGTATGCATCCTTCGTAACAATAACCAACTATCTATAACGCAAATGTTTATTGCAATTCTATTCTGATTATAACATTAATATAAAGTGATAAGTCCAACTGCATTTGATAAAAGTTAATATTAACTCTAAACTTGTCAATCCCAACTGCTTTTGGGAGGCGGTAGCCTTATGGTAAGGTCTCCCTCGTCTTTGGGAATAGAAGGCTGTAGGTTCGAAACCCAAGTTCACCAAAGTTCTACCGTTTTTGTGGTCCTGGTGCATGTTAATTTTGACGTTGAGGGTCAAATGCTTTCTTATTGGTGTGTGGCTTAGAAGTTTGGAGAGGGAATTATCGGGTCAGGTGCCGTCCTCGTTATCTAACTGAGATTTAAACCTACAAAATTCGTGCCAAACTATCTCTTCTAAACCAGGACTTCATGATAACTAAACTAAACCTTATTACTTTCTCTCACCTTTCGTTGATTTTCGCATTCAATCCTCAAAGGGTGCCTGCAATTTTTTGAGAGAATCTCCAGCTCCTGTTGTTTGTCACTTTCTGTAGTTTCCGAGATTTTTTTATGCATTTGGATCGATTGTAATCGCTTTTCCTTCGATTAGCTGTCGACACTTCCAAGGAAAACATTTTCATCGGCAATATGCGCAATCCAGTCCCAAAAGGTAAGCGGATGTCGACATTAAAAATCACATTCCTGGCGACTAACGAAGACCTAATTAAAAGTCAAAATACAACACCGTCACATACTCCTGCCTAGAAATAGATAATTCCAAAGATTCACCTCCTAGAACCAGAAGTTCGAAGAATTCTCAGTTGAGCAGCAGAGCACACTAGCTTAAAAACAGCAACCAGCCACCACCAATTCTTCCGTAATTCATTCGAAAAATTCACCCTTCACATCACTGCCAACCCTTGAGTAACAATTCCAGCGATCCCTCAGTATAAATAACAAGACAGAACAAAAAAAAACAGTCCCACGATTTTTAGGATGGTTGCGACAATTTTCATTAATATAACCGGTGTAATACGTTATTCAATTCTTCTTTTTCGTCGCATCGAACACCACTATCAGCCTCGAATCATGAAGCTGCAACTGCATGAAAAAATGTAACTAAATGAAACATTCAACCCTTTCACTGCACTCAAATTTGATAACTCCTCTTGTAAATTTTTTTTATATTATACTCGGATTGTAATCCTCAATGTGTTTATATTTTATTCTTCTTTGTTCATGTATAATTATGTTCCCTTTCAAGTGTTTTTATTTCCTAATGTTGTAATTTTTTTTTTGCTTTTGCTTTTCAATAAAGTTTCACACATACTCATCCAACCGACAGGGAGCCGTTTAGACGCCGATTTCGGGGGTATGCTGTGGTGTTATGTAGGTAATACAGTGACTTCACTTAACATCGTCTTGTGAGACTCTGCTTTGTGACACGGCCTTCTGTTATTGCAGAAAATAAATAACAATTTCGTTATATTAACGTCCCGTTTTGAAGCAAAACGGAACCTTGTTATCTTGAGGTGCACTTCGTGGTTTTGAGCGCCGGCCAGATGACGAGGACGACACCTGGCTAGCGCCCCCTCTCTCCTCTCCATACCAGCGAAGGGGCATTTGAGGTCGGATTTTGCTTAAACCGGGCCCACATACGAGACGGGTCTTTAGTGGAAGCGGGTTCCGAGCCTGGAATCCTCCGGTATAGAAGCCAAGACCTTGCCACTAGGCCACCGCGACCTCCAAAGTAATTAATGGAACAAGTAATTCAAAATTCTAAACTTGTTGAAACACGAATAAGTTCAAATAAAAAATAGTTTTTTTTAAACACTCTTTTATCAGTGGACTAAAAATTATTTTTATTCAATTACATTCTACTTTTTAGTCTTCAGTCTACAATTCATCATTATAAATATTATGAAATCTCGAAATCAGTTGTTTTCTTCTCAGTCTCCGTCCCAGATGGCGTATGAAAATTATTTTTATTCAATTACATTCTACTTTTTAGTCTTCAATCTACAATCCATTATTATAAATATTATGAAATCTTGAAATCAGTTGTATTTTTCTCAATCTCCGTCCCAGATGGCGTATGGAATACAAAATAAATTTAATTAATCGATTAATTGGTAATTAAGCTGTTAATATATTAAAATAGTGTACTCAAGAACAACCTAGTGTGCAAAATTTCAAAAATCTAGATCAGAAAGTGAGTAAAAATTCGTAATTACAAAAAGTAATTGCGTAAAAAGAAATTACAAAATTCTATGTTTACAAATATGAAACAAATAAAATAAAAGTGTGGGCAACAGCTCCAAAACATAGGTATTGCAAACAAAACCAAATATTGAGTCCACTACATGAAGCGATTTTCTTATTGTTTTTTTAGGCATGAAACACTGAAATAACAGTTCAGTAAAAAAGTTATGCCCAGAATAAAATAAGAGTCTCACTCAAAGCGATGACCACTAAACAAACTGTTTTCTTTAAAAAAGTCAACAATACATACGCTTGTGTGGTTGAAGAAAATTCACTCGAAAAATAAATAAATGAATAAACAAGAATATATTTTAGACGGCAAGGGAATTTATACCTCAAATATTTATTTTTCTCTTTGAATGACACATTTCGAAATATAGCTGTTTTCGCAGAACATTACAGAAAAAATTCTTATGGCTGCATTTGTCCAAAATTTTTTATATCACTCGATGTTGTCGGATGAGCGATGAATTTGTCGGTTCAATTTTGCACAACAAGCGGCCCACAGTTTTGTGCATTTCACAATGGCGAGCCTGAAATATGTAAAATGGGGTTAATTCTTGAAGGCATGACTGTGTCGTTTGGAGCTATGACATATGACGTCACGGTCACAAGACAAACGTAAACACGTATGTCATGTGACAGGTAAGTGAATAATAATAAATTTTCTTACCACACTACGTTTTGCTACGACGTTGTGCTTGCTTTTTCCGCTAACATTTGGGGTATCTAAGTCATTGTCCGGCTTTCGGCTGTTATAATATAAAAGGGAAAGACGGTTGTCGCACGAAAGCGTTTTTCAAGTTTACACATAACAGTCTTGAAATATTAAAAGCATGGCATATATGAAAATTCAAAGGGAAAAGTTAAAGTGTTCATCATATTATAACTTATTATCTCACTATTTTCCAACGCCTCAAAACCGCCTCGTGCCAATTTGGACAATTCTTTCGATCATTTTCAGTGAAGAACAGATGTGTCGATTCTTAACTGTGCAACTCTCGGCGACCTATTTATTTCATCTAAATTGTATCGTAATATATACTCAAAACGTGCTGCGTTATGCGTGTTGTGATCATTTACGTGAACTCGTAATTTTTACCATTTATCCATATACTTCTTCCTCAACGAAAGCTTTCTTTATGGCAACATGGAGTGGTTCTTTTCTTTCTCTAATTAAAACCCTTTTCTTCTGTATTTCTTGGGCAATTTTTCTAATTTTACATTTGACCAAAGCTCTCCTTACCAGGAACTCTCCCTCATAGCGAAAAACAAAATTCCTTTTTTCTCTCATTCTTATTGTAAGCATAAGAGCCACATTTAAATTCAATAACTCTGATGTGGTGATGCAAGGTTCTCACTGAATCGGCGGAACATCGTAAAACTGACTCCTTTGTCCGCTGCCTCTCACACTACACATTTCATTCTTCTAGGCATATAGAATATAACACGCAGGTACACATTTTTATGACTATTTATGAAAAATAACCTTATAAACGATTTATGCAGAATTAACTAAATATACAGGGTTGTCGAAATTAAACTTCCCCAACTCAGAGGGCCGTGCAGGACATTGTATGGGTCATAATAAGATTAAATTTGGACGACAGACACTCCAGACCATGAGCGCGAGATTTATGGATTTAAAAAATCCTCAATAGATGGCGCTGTAGCACAAGTGAAACGCGATTCGCATAAATGAAGTGTTTGAGCAGCGCATGCAAATTCAACATTTCCACTATTTGAGTCCAACATCTGATCCCAGAACTGGAGCAACGTATCCGCCTTCAGGATACAATTTTTATGCAGGACGGTGCACTTCACCACATTCATGGAAGCTTTAAACAGGTGTTACGGCGAACTTTCAATGACGAACGGATGATCAGACGTGGACTTCCAACCGCTTGGCCTCCTAGCTCGCCTGATCTTACTTCGTGCGACTTCTGGTTATGGGGATTCATAAAGGATCAGGTCTACTGAGAACAACCCGCAACATTGTCACATCTGAAAGACAGCATTATTCGGCATGCCCCAGTTGCACAGAAATATCATATAATTTTTGCACAATGTTATACAATATTATGCACACTGAGGAATACCGAATACCATAATAAAGTATTGTATTGTATGTATCAGTATTTCCGAGACACTTAATTTTCACAAATAATATAAAAGCAATGCTTTTTATAAAAATCTTCATTTTAACTCAGGATATCACTCGATTGGATGTTTTATTTCAAAAAATTCCACTGGAACAATTATTCTTTAAGATGCTGAATATTATAACATACTATACAATACAATGCATACAAAATTTTAATTTCTACATTTTTCGGCATCATATAATTTAAAGCCCTAATGTAAGAGAATTGTGCTATCAAGGAAAACATAACAGAAAGCTAAAAAAAATTAAAAAGTATCTCAAACATCTGATGAGTTGTCCTTTATGAGAAGTACGGCGATGTCTCGATACGCATTGAAGTCCAAATTTCAAATGGCGCTTGTGATGAATGAACGCCCCATTAGAATGTACTTTAAGATAACTCAAATTTTGCTTCTTTGAAATACATTGAATCATGCTAAAAATATTCTCATTCATATCATTCGGTCATTTTTGAAGACAGAAGAAATATTTTTTATCAAACATGATTAGAATAATTTCCGCCTACTCCAAATTATTCTTATGGTGTGATACTGAGCTTAGCTATTAAAGGTATGATGTAAGAATTCAAAAGTTAATTAACACCCTTTATATCTATGAATTTAGATAGCAAATTTGAAATTCTGAACCATCTTTTCCGTTTAAAGGTATAAGTAATTTATAATTGAAAAATTCCGGCTCACATTCGTAGCTCTCTTCATTTATTATTCTTTTAAAATTAAAATATTTTTCTACTAGCTTGAGGAAGGATTCAATGGAGTTAGTTCAAGCTCACGTGATACACGGCGAATGTGCCGCGCCAATTCAATTTTGCAATCCATCGCGCATCTTGCAGGAAGAAAAGGGCTGCTACGTTACAGAACAGCGTAAGACAGAGTGTAATTAGACTTCATGCGCAATTACGTTTCTCTTATGAACGTGACATCACCTGAATATGAAGAATATAACTTTTGAATTTCTGAGAAACACGCCAAAAATGATTTACAGTATCATAAATATTAATAATAAAATAACATTCATTGCGTCAATTATAACATGATTAATAATTACCGAGCGGAGCAAGGTCTACGTTTTAACTCCAGCATTTTGCATTTGCCTGTTTGTCTGTAAGTTTGTAACGCGATTACGACCGAATGCGTTGTTCGATTTCCTTCAAATTTGGCCTAAATATGTCTTGAAGCAATAGAAAACGGTGTATATATTTTATTTCTATTTATTTTAATTCCATAATAAAATAGTTATTTTAATTATATATAATTATTACTTTTATCAATTTAATTGGTAATAAAAGAGTGAGTGGCAACATTAGGATTGTGACATCAAAGTTGTAAATAAATACAGTTCGCTTATAGCTTTGTAACTTGATCCGCATTCCGCTAAATAAGTGTTATCTATTTTTATAAACTTGGGCTATCTTTTAGTTCTAAATTTATACTTAAACTCATTCACCATCTAAATAATTTCTTTTATACCTTATGTCGGTAATTTTAAGAACTTTCAAAATTCGATTGTAATTGTTAAGCCTAAATGGAATTATCAGACGCTTCTCGCCAAGATAATTTCGCCTGCCTTATCAATCGTCTGATCTGCAACACAACAACAGCTTTCAGCTTATATAAATATTTTTGCCAAATTGTAATATAAATCGTCAAGTTATTTTGAATTCCATCTTCTTATTTCTAACGAAGCGAGTTGGAAAAAATATTTTTATTTGATGCCTATTTAATAATGAAATTATCTCGACGATTTTTTTAAATAACTTATTTAAGGATTGAATTTTTCTCTGTGATTTTTTGGTGCCATCTTTCTCAAAATATTTCGATATGCCGCCTAAACATAAGCGAAGTAAAAGAGCTAGAGATGTTTTGCTAATTCAGCAGATTGCGAACCTTTTTATCCAGATTGACTCTAAATTCGCACCTTAAGAATTATGCTAAACTTTTGGGCACCAGTGTATCTCCTTGAGACTCAAATCATGTGATGTCCGGTGTCCCTACAAACAATTCTGTCTTCATAATGAATAACATTTTCTAAGCTTTTAAAAAATGCGATGAATCGAAAATCTGTGGGGAGCGAGGTCTACTGCCCACAGAACTACTAGTTATAATATATCATATCTAGTATAATAATTGTATTATAGTATATGTAATATAAAAATTATTACATGGCATATAATGTATCAGACACATAATGATGTAAAGGGGATTCATAGCATGGAATACTGAATTAAATGATTAATTAATTATGAATTGCATCATCGCAAAAAAGGCACTAAGGTGTTGAAAATTCCACTGCCCTTTTTACTAGAAACAAAAGTATTTTTTAATTAAAAATATTTTGATTTAAATCTAGATAAATATTTCTGAAATTAATTTTTAATTCATTAGTTTAATTTAATTTTAAAATTTTATCTGCATCGCATAAGTTGCTCTTTACCTATGCTCGGTACTGAATTTATAAGACATTTGAGGACCACATAGTTTATCACTTCAATGAGTTGTTGCCATGGCAACTGTTTGTCTGCATGAAGCTCGTAAATTCTTCTGCCATAGTTTTATCGACAATTTTCATCCAAGTAATAAATGAAATTTATGGTTCCATATACCGCGTGAGCAGTTTTATAACTTAGTATTAGAAATTTGTTCCGGGACACTGAATGTTATTTGAGACGAAAATTATCCGAAGTTACGTGACATTAATTTCTGTTAAATTTTATGGATTAACTAATTAAAATTCTTTTAATGTATCTTATACGATCGTTGAACTTTATCAATAAAATTTTTAACGCACCGTGTATTTAAAATAAAAACAATGAAATATGCATTTGATACTTATTTTACAGTTGCTTTTTTGTGAAATGCTAGAGGATGCATTTCATTGATCGCTCGAAGAGAGAAAAATAGCATTAAGAGTAAAATGCAAAAAAGAAATGTAAAAGTAATTCTAAAGACAATGCATTCCAGTGATATCTCAAAGAGAAAAAAAATCCACTAAAACGAAAATAAAAAAAATCACTAAAATTAATTCTAACCACTAGAGAATCCAGCTTCAAAAGATCAAACGTCAGTTCTTGTTATTAAATTACTTGTAGCGAATTCTTTTGCATTTTTATGTTTTTGACTCTTAATTTGCTAAGTAGTAGTTATAACTAGTAGTTCTGTAAAATCTAGACCTCACGTCCACCCCACCCCCGTCTCCTCCAAATATATATATATGAGATTTAATCTTCATCTCAGTTTTTAAAAGCTGAGCCATTATTTTTTTTCGAAAGTGAGCTGTTTACACAAGTGTCTTCTTCTACAGCATTCGCACAATAGCAATCTGACGTCTGCTCTTATCAGTGGTAACTAAATTACAGATAAATGTCTCTCTATTACCAGGATGACTCAAATGTTTTAATGGTGCCACAGTCGCCAAACGTTGAAGCCTTCAAAACGGCCACCATTTTAAAAAGGAATCCTAAAATAAATATCGTCACACATACGTAGTTTTTAATGATTTCAAGAAACATTCGTGCCAAATTCGAGAAGGAAAGAAAATCAAACAATGCGTTGGTCGTGACTTAGTAATAAACACATTTACAGACAAAAATGCGGAACTGTCGAATTGAAGAAGTAGCTAGCTTCGCTTAGTTAAAATATTGAAATAACTAGCTTACTTGGAAAAAAGCTCATGAATGTGGCTTCATCCCCGGCTGTGTTTGTTTGCTGAATTTGCATACGCAACTACCCCGTTCTCCTAGTGATGTCATCCCTTGGCCAATAGTGAAGAAGCACTGCAGTACTTAAAGGCGCTGTTCCACATGTTCTCTCTATCACACACTTGTTTGTTTGCATCTCACCAGCTCGCGTGGTTGTACGATGTAATTACTATAATTTCTTTTTATTAACCTTGTTGTCGTTTTATTAAATATGTTGCTGTTTTAAATCTGCATCTTCATTCCTGTGTGTCAGCACATTGTCACCACACAACCCTTCTGAGAAGAATGAAGTCTTGTGGTTAGATATTAGGTGAAGTGTGGAGTTGACCCATAACTAGGACCTCCTATCACCGCCATCGCCTTACATTGATGAATACCCATATGAAAATCACATTGGCAGAGCTTCACCCAAGAAGTATGCACACATTTTCTTCCATAATAGATGTTTTGTCTTTCTTTAGTACAAATTCTATGCAAGTTTCTCATTTTTCGCAATACCAAATTTCTTAGACATTTTACTCCATATGTTAGGAGGTTTAAATTTAAAAGGCATTAGGAAATCAATATGTTAGAAGAGCACGGTAAAATTAAAGGAAGAATATAAAATTATTATGTATAAGGTACGCCAAAAAGAAGACTACGGTTATATCCTAAGGATATTTTAATTAAACTTCTCGTGTAACAGGACTCCCACACATAATTGCCAGAGACAATGTTGCACTTATTCTGGAAAGTAGGAAGGGAATGGATGGCTTCCGCGTGGAAATTTCAGGGTTGCTGACCGATGCACTTTCCCACGGTGTCTTGCTTTCCTTTGTCATAGGCGAAGCATTGCATTCCAGTGATTTTTTAAGGAGCTGAAGATATAGAAATCACATGGGAAGATATCGGAGCTGTAAGGATAATGTTTGAGTACTTCCCATCGAAATTTTGTTAGCCTGTCAAGGTTCTTCTTCACCACATGTGACCTAGCATTGTTCTAGAGTAACCTTAAACGAGTTATCTCTTCCCTGCCTAGGCATACAGTGTAATCTGAATGCTATTCGTCGCGACAGCAGTCTAAAACCCAGGATGGAATCTTAAAAGCCATAATCGATCACGGCCCAACCCCTCCCGTGGGAAGTACGATCCGTCATCAGATTGGAGGTAACTCAACTCCACACCATTATTATGCCCACTAGGGTAAAGAGAATCCCCTTACTTATCCGGGGGCTTCTCATTCACGTTCTTCAGTGGGGTTTCATATATAGAATAGCACTATCACTTCCCAGAGCTTGTCTCTGTGCTTGTTTTTCCTAGTCTCTGCCTCAGCAACGTGTTGCAGTACAGTCGCCATGAATTACCCGTTCCAGCCAGTCTATGAGCAGAGATGCTTCTTCGTCTGAAAAGAAACTAAGCATCATTTTTCTGGCAATGGCAGGAGTGAGATTTTATTGGGCGTGGGAAGCTGGGGTGCCATCCTTTCATGCTCTGTCGCCAAACACATTAACCCGCTGTGACTGGATACGACACCGCTAACACAAAAGTCACTTTTTTATTTGGGCATATCTCATCTTCATTGAAATGGGTTGATTTCAAGCGCTTTTTGGTTTATATATAGATTTTGTTTTATATATAGTTACAATTATCGCCATTCGATCTAATGAGTGACTATTTTTTTCCAAGAACGATATTTGCACTTCATTAACGTTACCCTGTAGAATGTCTTGTATAAAACCATAATAATAACTGAGACACTGGCAGTTATGTGTGCCACATTGCCAGGGCAAGATTTCCCATCGGGCCAACCTAGGCCATGGCCTAGAGCGCAGCCGTCAGGGGGCGCATGTGCAGAAGAAATAACAACCTAATATTTGCAAACTTTTCAGTGTTATTTTGAAAAGAGCATATAAAATTATCTTTTTGAAATTTACATGAGTTACATAAAATATATCGAACCAAACATTTTTTTCATCTTCTGTGCACCTTACCGTCTCTTGTCCTTGCACTTTGCATTGAAATCGATTCAATAACATCTGTCCACTTCAATGACCCTTCAAGCCTATCCACGGACAAAAGCGCGAACGAAGGTATTTCACACGATTTCAGAAATTCAATGTAGGTAGGCGTCGTGTTTTTCGTAAAGTAGTGTAATTTGAATTAAAAATTGAATGTGGATTATAAAAGATTGGTATTAGGTAATTATATTTTAAAGATGAACTATTGTATTTTATATTGAAAATTATATATAAACTTTTTTTGAGACAGGGAGCAGAATATGTTTGTATAGGGCGTAGAAAGAATCCGGTCTGCGGCCTTGACGTCATTTGCTTCTAAACTACGCACATAAAGGCTCTCCTCCGGAAGAAGATGCTTGAGGAGTGAAATCTCATGGAAGATATGGATACAGGCAGGAAAATCTTAAACATCATGCCCTCAGTTGTCTCCGTCCCACTAACTGGTTAGAGAAGGATGTTATCTTCTTCTCTCAACATGGACCTTCCTGCCTACCTCAAAGGTTTCACCTGTCTGACAGCGATTACTGAGTGTGGTGGAATTGGATGCACTTCACTATGCCACAGGAGTATTTTCACAGTGTCTTGGCATTGAGGAAGACGCAAACTTGAACAGAATGGCTGAAAAGGTCCAACATCCTCGTCTCCAGGCAGAAATTCTGTGGGATTATCAATGCTGAACTAAGTAGCTCAATTACCGGACATTCCCCCTTCAAATAAAAGAAAGGTATTTCAACATCTAAAGAAAGGAAGACTATTACGAACTAATAGTGTAAAAGTGAAAATGCCTGTGCTGTACATAGTGTATATATTTCCTTCTTTTTGTTTATTTTGTTTTTTTTCTTAAATAAAATTCCCGTACCTTGCCCATCAAACCGTTTAGTGACCGGTGTGGTCACGGGTACGGGGGTAAGGGTCGGCGTTCTGTTCTGTGACGTCATTTGAATTGGTTCTATCAGACATGGCGATATTCCACGAATGCAATTTATCTATATAAAAAATTTAATGCAAATCTTTGGGTGCCCTGATTTAATGCTTTTATAAATGAATACGAAAATAGGGTGATTGGATTATTCATCGCGTCTGGTATGAATCGATGTATTAAAAACACAACGATCTTGAAAAATAAAAATAAAGCTTATTATAGAACAATCCTACTTTCTGAAGATTGTTTCATACGTGAGCTCTGTTTACTTTTGAAATATTGCTTTGAGTCGGAGAAGATTATTCCAACATCTCGAATTTCTTTCCTCGGTAAAATAATTCTTGTGTTTGAAGAATCCAAAAGATTACTTAAGAGATTTTGGATTATACATTATTCACACGATGAATAATGCAAAGATAATCCCTGTTCACGAAATAAAGCACTTAGAAAAATGGCATAGACTCGGTCTGGGCGACTTAGTAAAACCCATAACGCATAACAATTGTTTCTTTCTCTAAAATAAAACTCTTCCCACTCGACTAAATTCAACATTTCAAATTGCCTTATTAAATAAACATTAAAAAAAGATCCCATTTAAAAATGTTTTGATGGCATATAATTCTTATTCTTTTAAGCTTTATGATGCACAAAAGGCTATATTTTGAAAAGGGAAATATTTGTGAAATGAATTGCACCTCTAGATTTTGCTTCATTTCTGCTCTTGTTGAGTCTTTTCTTATGAGAATACTATCATTGAAACAGTAATCCGAATTTTAAAAAAAGAGATACCCAGTGAACACGAATTCATGCCATCTACATAGATGTCAGCAGCGAAAAAAGAAGCAGCACTATTCAGAGCGATATTTCACCTAAAAGCGTTTGCGAACATTAACCCATTTCGCTACCAATGCCTCCAGGGAAAAACGTCCACCAAAGCCCAAGATGTTTTTCAGGATTATATGACATCAATTGTAATAGACTTTAGGTCTGTCACAGTTATGTGACTTCGGGCCCTGGTAAGAAACGGTTGTGTCACATATATGTGACGGTTGGCAGCGAACGAATTAATTTAAGCCTTTCGAAATTAGAAGAAACCTAATTTATTAGAAAACTAGCTGCATGGCCCGGCGTTGCACGGGCAATCTTAAATAATGGGATATTCCCGGGCGGAGAGAAGTGAGATCACGTGAGACCTTAGGATCCATATTTTTTCATATGCCCGGCTCCGTTTTTTTTCAACAAATATTGTCACTAAGCTTCACCAACAAACGTAAATCTTTTTTGAATCCTCTCTTGTTGGATTAAAACTTTCAGTTTTAGCCTTTTTACTACCTTAAAGCAGTCTGGTTTGAACGAAAACGCGAGAATTATAATGCTTAAAATTAAAACAGATGAGCATGATATTTGTTTTGCAAAAGAAAAAATAAAACGGAATAAAAAACAGAAACGATAAACGATTAACTGATAAATTAAACACCAGAAACATATATTTTCGTCTTGCCCATATTTGAATAAATTGAAAAAAAACGGATAAAAATGAATAAATATTTTCCCAAAACAAGCGTAAATGTTGCGAAACACCGTACGTCAAAAAAGAAAGAAAAATGCAGGAGAACGATTTTTGTCCATTGTTAATAAATCCAAACACAGAAGCTCGCTCAAAAAGAAATACCAACTTCCGTTAAATAAATTAAAAAATGCAACACCGAATGTGAAAACTAATAATAGTGGAAAAAAGAATCCGCCGTGAATGAATTCACCATGCTGCCAATAGATGGCAGAACGTCAATTTCATCATTTTGACGTTTTCAATTAATATCTTAACTAATTACAATTTCGGAATTTAAATAGTCGAAATGGATTCTTTGGATTATTTTCCATGTTTTGGTACTTACGGCTAAATCCAGGATTCAGTGGTTCGTGAAAAGATAGAAGGACATACATACATACGTGTGTTGACTTTCGAATTTTAATAGGATAGATGATAAAAGTTTCTATAATGGGCTATCTCGAGTAATGCGTCATTCCTTGAGGTCACGTGACACGTCTTGTGTGACGAATCGGCTATTCCTTTGTTCTTCTGCTTTCTTTGGCTCTTCTCTTCTGGCTACGTTGTGCCATGTCTGACAATCCTCTATTTCGTTGTTCTTCGGTTTCTTCCGCTCTTCTCTTCCGACCACGTTGTGCCATTACTGTCAATAGGCTATTATTTTGTTCTTCTGTCCTGGCCACTTATTGCCATAGTTGAAAATCGGCGGTTTCTTTATTCGTCAGTTGCAGCAACTCTTCTTTCACGTTTCATAATTGCCTGCTGTCTACAGGCAGCATCCCCAGCAACTCCTCTTTTCCTTTTAGGCATCGGAGATAGAGAGAATTGAACAAAGCAAAAATAGTAACTTCCAAATATCTTGCACTGGCTATCTCGAATAATGCGTCATTCCATGGCGGAGAGAAGAAGTGAGGTCATGTGACACAAACGCTTAGATAAACCAGCGTTGCTGGGGATAAATATTTTTTCATATTCCCGCGTCCAGATCATAAACACATGAAGCAAGATACATTACATACATACGTGACCCGGCGTTGCACGGGCTATGTCGAATAATGCGTCGTTCCCTGGCGGAGAGAAGAAGTGAGGTAATGAGACACATACCCAACATTCTCTCCTAAATAAATAAGGAGTAAAGAACAGTTCTAGCTGCATAAAAAGTTTGTATCTGATAGTGAGTTTGTCCTTCAATAAAATTTAGACGGCGTTCTCTTGCATGTTGTACCATGGCTGACAATCGGTTATTTATTTTTTCTTCTGTTTCTTCGGCTTTTCTGTCCTGGCCGCGTTGTGCCATTACTGACAATCGGCTATTATTTTGTTCTGTTTCTTCAGCTCTTCTGTCCAGACTACGTTGTGCCATGGTTTCTTTCTTCGTGATTTTCAGCAACTCTCCTTTCACGTTTTCTAACTGCCTGCTGTCTACGGGCAGCATCCCGTGTAACTCCTCTTTTTCTTTTAGGCATCGGAAAAAACGAGAATTGAACAAAGCAAAAATAGTAACTTCAAATATCAGCTTAAAATAGCAGCTACCAGAAATATTTAAACTTGATCAAATCAATGAATAATGATTAAAATCACTAACATAACTAATATATATCTTTCGGCACATAACTTTACAGAAACGAAACACGCCTGTAAATTCGTTAAAATGATTCTGTTTGACGTTATATCACGGGATAGAAAAAAGAATTTATACACTTCCAACAATACATTTTTTTATTTCTGTGAGCGTCACTTTTTTTATTGTTGTTGTAACAATGTTCTTTAAAGTAAACAACTTCAACAATAAAATATATTTTGAATTGCGCTGTAACAATGAAAAGTATTGTTATAAAGTATCCGAAACAATGAAAAGTATTGTTGTAAATTAGTTTTTAATTAATATCTTTTTACTAATTGTAATTTCGAAATTTAAATGGCCGAAATGGATTCCCTGGATTATTCCCCATCTTTTGGTACTTTCCGCGCGCTACTCCATTCGGCGGCTCGTGAGAAGATAGCCGGCCATACAAACATACATACATACATACAATCGGATTTTAATAGTGTAGACTAGCTGCCTGGCCCGGCGTTGCACGGGCAATCTTGAATAATGGGATATTCCCGGGCGGAGAGAAGTGGGATCACGTGAGGCCTTGGGATCCATATTTTTTCATATGTCTGGCTCCGTTTTTTTTCAACAAATATTGTCACTTACTTTCCCCAACATATGTAAATATTCTTTCAAATCTAGTCTTTTTATTACTAATTTTCATATGCCCGCCTCCGGTTTATTTTTTATACATATTGTCGCTAACGTAAACGTTCCGTTCCCCCCAAAATGTAAAAAATCATTTGAATCCTATACTGTTTAATTAAAATTTTAAAATCCAACTTTTTAATTACCTTATAGTTAATAACCCAGCGTTTCGCGGAATCCACATTTTTTCATATGCCCGCCTCTGTTTTTTTTCCCTACAAATATTGTCACTAAGCTTCCCCAACAAACGTAAATCTGTTTTGAATCCTCTCTTGTTGGATTAAAACTTTCAGTTCTAGCCTTTTTACTACCTTAAAGCAGTTTGGTTTGAATGAAAACGCGAGAATTCTTATGCTTATAAATTAAAACAGATGAGCATGATATTTGTTTTGCAAAAGAAAAAATAAAACGAAATGAAAAACAGAAACGATAAACGATTTAATAGTACACCAAACTGATAAATTAAACACCAGAAACATATATTTTCGTCTTGCCCGTATTTGAATAATAATGAAAAAAACCGGATAAAAATGAATAAATAATTTCCCCCAACAAACGTAAATGTTGAGAAACACCGTACGTCAAAAAAAGAAAGAAAAATGCAGGAGAACGATTTTTGTCCATTGTTAATAAATCCAAACAAAGAAGCTCGCTCAAAAAGAAATACCAACTTCCGTTAAATAAATAAAAAATGCAACACCGGACGCGAAAACAAATAATAGGGGGAAAAAGAATTATCCATGAATGAATTCACCATGCTGCCAATAGATGGCAGCACGTCAATTCATTAGAAAAAATAAATAGCCGATTGTCAGAGATGGCCCAACGTGGCCATGAGAGAAGAGCCGAAGAAACAGAAGGACAAAGAAATAGCCGATTGTCAGCCATGGTACAACATGCAAGAGAACGCCGTCTAAATGTTATTGTAGGACAAACTCACCATCAGATACAAACTTTTTATGCAGCTAGAACTGTTCTTTACTCCTTATTTATTTAGGAGAGAATGTTGGGTATGTGTCTCATTACCTCACTTCTTCTCTCCGCCAGGGAACGACGCATTATTCGACAAAGCCCGTGCAACGCCGGGCCACGTATGTATGTAATGTATCTTGCTTCGTGTGTTTATGAACTGGACGCGGGAATATGAAAAAATATTTATCCACAGCAACGCTGGTTTATCTAAGCGTTTGTGTCACATGACCTCACTTCTTCTCTCCGCCATGGAATGACGCACTATTCGAGATAGCCCGTGCAAGATATTTGGAAGTTACTATTTTTGCTTTGTTCAATTCTCTCTATTTCCGATGCCTAATTGCTGCATGCATATAGCTGCATGGTAAATAAATGCTAGCTGCATGGCCCGGCGTTGCACGGGCAATCTTGAATATATCCGGGGATCCCGTGATATTCCCGGGCGGAGAGAAGTGAGATCACGTGAGGCCTTGGGATCTATATTTTTTCATATGCCCGGCTCCGTTTTTTTCAACAAATTCCACTCTTCTGTCCAGACTACGTTGTGCCATGGTTTATTTCTTCGTGAGTTTCAGCAACTCTTCTTTCACGTTTTCTAATTGCCTGCTGTCTACGAGAAGCATCCCGTGTAACTCCTCTTTTTCTTTTAGGCATCGGAAAAAGCGAGAATTGAACAAAGCAAAAGTAGTAACTTCCAAATATCAGCTTAAAATAGCAGCTCAATGAATAATGATTAAAATCACTAACATAACTAATCTATATCTTTCGGCACATAACTTTACAGAAACAAAACACGCCTGTAAATTCATTAAAATGATTCTGTTTGACGTTATATCACGGGATAAAAAAAGAATTTATACACTTCCAACAATACATATTTTATTTCTGTCAGCGTCACTTTTTTATTGTTGTTGTAACAATATTCTTTAAAGTAAACGACTTCAACAATAAAATATATTCTGAATTGCGCTGTAACAATGAAAAGTATTGTTATAAAGTATCCGAAACAATGAAAAGTATTGTTGTAAATTAGTTTTTAATTAATATCTTTTTCACTAATTAAAATTTCGGAATTTAAATGGCCGAAATGGATTCCTTGTATTATTCTCCATCTTTTGGTACTTTCCGCTCGCTTCTCCGTTCGGCGGTTCGTGAGATGATATCTGGACATACATAGATACAAACAAACATATAATCGGATTTTAATAGTGTAGATAACTTCAGTTTGGTTTACGTATCGAATTTAACTTTCCACAAAATTGAAACCCTCCGGGGGGGGAGGCACATGAAATATGTGGATAAGAAATCGCCGGATAAGTAAGCCAGTGTTCTCGCTTCCCTGGATGGTCAACAATGATTGTGTGGTTGCGTTGGCCACATTTCCGATGACGGGACATACCTGCTTCGGAAGAGTTTGGCGCATGTTCCGGTGATGACCATTCTGTAACAGACCATTGTACCCGTATTATTATCGCGGCGACCGGGTCATGCAGTGACCCGGATTCTAAGACAGGGCAGAACCCCGTCCCATGCCCTTGTTCCTGACGCCATTACAGGAAATGTACCAGTTGGAAGACAGGGCAGAGAGTTTACCTTTATGGTTTCCATAATGCCACGAGGGGCACAACAGACACAAGAATGAGAAGCCGCCGGAAAAGTAAGCGGGTTCTCGCTACCCTGGTGGCTACAATATTGGTTTGGGGTCAAGTTACCTCCATTCCGATGACAGGACATATCTCCTGCCATAGGGTTTGGGCTTTAGAACTCCACCCATAGTTCCCGTGACGACTATCATTCAGATGACCCCGGATGCCTAGGGCGGGTGGGGTTAACTTCTTCGTGATTGAGATTATGTTTTCCACAGAAATGATTCGCAACACTGGAGCGGAACTTAACAGAAATTTAAAAAATCGAATTATTATGATAAAATTAGAAATAATTTATTACACACATACGTACATTCAAGCTTTGAAAGAGAGGCTTAATATTAGATTTACTTTTTAAAATCGCTTATCTTAGTTCCTAAATATATAAAAAAAAAATAATAAATATTTTCCAAAACACAACCCAAAACTTTAAACTTTTATTTAACGTAAATCGTGGAGAATCGTCAGAAAAGCTGGGAGAATAAAACCTTTTATTTTTAAATGCTTATTAAATTCAATTTCTTTTATTTGTTTGTTCATTAAAATTTATAAACTCTAATGCAATGGAATTTCATTGTTTCCTCAATAAAAACTTTTTGGTGTTCTTCACTTTTTTCATTGCTTTCCCCTCCAAGCCCTGCTAAAAATAGCTGGCAATGCTTCACGTACCTTTCTAATTTTTCTTTATCTCGTTACTTGTAAATCTTTCCTAAGCCGGAATTCCTCCTGGGAAACCGTAGGAATAAAGAGAATAATCGGATAATCGCTTTGAATGGAAACTAGGCAGGGTAAAAATAAATGCTTCAGTGTGTCGTCTATTTTGGTGATTGAAAGAAATGGTTAAAAAGTATCGTTAGGGAACTTTGTACATTTTCCCTTAATTTCTGTTTAGAAAGAAAGTCAGTGATTTTAGTTGAAGCCAACTAACTCTCTGACCTTCTATAATTTTCATTCAACTTTTTTGTTATTGGCTGTTATTTTTTTCCTTTCCCTTTTTTGGGAATCATGAATCTTATCTCCATGATTTCATTAAGTGCGGATTTTTTTCTGAATTCCCAACCTGAAATACATTTTTTAGAATCAAATATTTTATATTTATGCTTTATATGTCATAAACATAAAATATATTTTAAAAAATGTACACTTGATAAAATTACTCTGACAAAAACTGGCCCAAGAGGTTTGTTACAGTAAGCTGAGCAAACCAAAGAAACATACAGATAACCTTTGGAGCTCTGCACAATCTGTGAACTTCAAAGTGTTGAGCGCAATTTTTCATCGTCAACTTGATGATACTTGGCAATGGACTTCCGAGCGCATTAACAGCCTCTTAGTTCATGTGAAATGTATGCCTATAATCCTTGAGCTAAGTACAAAAAGTAATAAACATTTTCATGGGCCTCATTATGGGCATTTGAGTGGAATTTTTGCTTCATTTTGACTCAATTATTAACTTTTCTAAGAAACCCGTTCTTGCAACTAACATAAGTTGACATTTCGAATTTCCATTCGAACTAATGTCCAACTTTTTTCTTCTTTATGTGGAATTCTAACAGATCGCAAAAGCTGTTAAACGTTTAAAAACATATCCATTCAAAAATTCCACATTCTATGAACATCATTCATCACGTTTTAAAAAACACTTTTGTGTGATAATTTTAATATCTACTTCGTATTATAATTATAAAGTATAGAAATTACCGTACTATTTAATTTCTGTATATCATAAATTCGCATAATTGTATATACTTATAGGTGTTCCACTTTTTTGTTGTCATTGTATATATCGTAGAATCATGCCATTTCTGAAAATTTTTTTATTCTCTTCACCTTTTTTGATTTTTGACAGAGTATTAATAAGTGTGAAGAATTCGTTCAAATTATCATCCATCTATATCATAGTAGTTTGAACATAATTTTGACTTTGTTCAAGTCAATTTCGCTGTAAATCTCCAGATCCATGAAACTTTTTCAGAGCATATTAAATGTGTGTTTAATATAGTAAAAATATGTTAAAGATCTTTCAGAAAAGGATAAAATAATAACAAGTAAGTTTAAATCGCATTTCCTCAGTCTCACGGTAAAAATATAAGTATCATTCTCGTCAATCATCATCAAGATTCAGCACAATTATTGCACTTTGTTTTGTGCTTATAAATATAATACGTGAAAAAAATTGCTAAAACAATACTGTTGACGAACACGATAAATAATTATTCAAAATATTTATCATGTTTCATTCATCCTTTGAATTGTCGAGGAAAATTTTATATTTGGACATTCTCTGGTGACTACGATTTGGGAACCCATTTTCTTGCGGTAAATGTTTCCAAATTTATCGCTGAAAAATATCTGAGTTATGAAGTAAAAAAATCAATGAGAATCTGTCAATAGAGAAAAGGTAATTTTGGATACTCTCATTGGATTTTCAACGATATCAGTTGGAAATATTTGATAGCATATTACAGTTCACAAAATTATGTTTGACCACAACTTTGAATGATATCTTTATGAGAAAGACGAGAGGAGCACAGTCTCACTAATTTTTCATCTGTTATTTCCCTTACTTCATTATTTTATTTGAAGAAAAACTACAGCAAGGAACAATGGAAATAAAACTTGCGTCAACAGCTTTCATGTTCTTCACAACTAGAAAAAAATTTTAAAGATGAAATCTATGTTTTTCCATTTATCAAATGGCTTTTTCTAATAATGCAGCTTTTTCAAATAAAATAGAGTGTTGAGAATTTTTTTAAGAGCTGATTGTTTTACTAGGATAATTCATTTCCTTCAGGAAACCAATCAAATATGGCTGAAGATAAATATAATATATGGAAAATAAATGCGTTTAAGGCGACACGGTACCATCTCAACAAAGTTTTTATTTTTAATATTTGGAATTGGATTTTAGTTGTATTTTATATAAGCTCTACGACTATCTCACATAAAAATTTTGAATTTATAGAAAAGTATTTGTAAAATTTAATTTTTTTTAAATTGACTCTTTAAAAATTTCTAAGGCTTTTTTAAATAAGCATATTTTTTTACAAATTTTTTTCCAGGTACCTCACAATATGCTACATAAATCTTGGTATATATTTCTTTCTACTGCTTATATTTAAATTATTATTATTATTTATTGTTAAGCACACAAAAAAATTCTCAAAAATGCATTAATTTAGATTTTTACATTTTAAAAAAAATTTACTACACATCTTAAAGCTAATTCCATCCGCAGTTCCACAAGACTTATATTTCAGAACATTCATAAAAAATTTCACATCCCTCCTCCAATTATTAAAAAAGCCTTAGGGTTTCGAAAATTAGCATATGATCAAAATACAACATGGAGAAATATCAATTTAAAGTTTTCATTCCTTCAGTAATACAATAAAAATCTTTGCAATGGCTTGAAACTTTTACAAAATGTTAATTAACTTAATTTAAACTACTTACCATAAAAATTGCAAGAATTTGTGGCAATGAAGTATTGTAATTGTATAATGCATATATAAAAGGAAAACAAAGGAAACATCAATATTTCATAGAATTTAATCTTAATAATTTTTTTAAAAAGAAATACGTATCTCCATGCAAAGTTCTGATACCAGCATGAATTTACAACAGGCATAAAAATATATACACTTTTATTTCCCTCTTTCTAACAAATTAATTTCTCCCTGCGTTTACGAGCTAGTTTTAGTTTCTTCTGTACGAAATTGAACAACATTATTTTCCTTCTTTCTCTTTGATATCCCCTCCTATAGTCTCTACACATGGCCAACGTCCCTGCTGTCTTGTTAAGTTGAATTTTATTTTCATTTTGAGAAGTTCAAGCTTTTCAGAAACTGCAACGATCTGAAAAGTGGGCGAGGCAACACTGTTAAATCTCTCCTGTCATGAATCAAAAATTATTTAATAACTTAATAAAAACTGTAGATACAGTTCTGGAATTTTAAAGGCATATTTAGAATGATTGAAGTTATCATATGAGCCAATAAAAAATCGATATTCCGATGATTTTTTGGGTACTGTGTCGCCTTAACACTTGTAATCAATGATTTACATTAGTTTACTATATATTAAATAAAGTATTTATTCAAAACAAGAAGTAAATAACGTTTAACATGTCAAAAAGACCACATTTAAAAGAAATTAAATCGGATATTTAAAACTGTTTACAAATTTCGTAGTTATATTATATTAGGAAATTGAAATCAATTGAAAATCTCGCAATCGACACCTACCCTATTGCCAGAAACACAAATGCATATTTAGCTGGTTCAGAACAATGTGCACCAGATGCGCAGAACACGATATTATTTATCACAATAACAACTTAGCATTTGTTTTCTTAAGAACAAAGACATCAGAATGAAGATAGACGGAATGAATTGTATTCGAAGGATTAAGCTGGAGATAAATTAAAAGACACAGGATTATTTTATTTAGAAGGACAATAATTGAGAGTTACCAATAGACTATGCAATTTTGTTAGAGTCAAACAAAATAAACCATTTAAACTAAATCACTTTTTACAAATTAATTAGAATAAAATATGTTTTCTTTGTTGAAATACGCCTTAAGTTTCCATTCGAAATTTCGGAAAGTTTTGACAGACTAGCAATATAAAATTAATTCCATGAAATACACCGGACTCTGTACTATTAATTTGCATTTGCTGAAACAGAATTTAAAAATATAAAATCCATTACAGAAGTTTAGACTGTTTATCAACCATCTTGACGTTTAATTTTGCCTTCAGCCTGAGAAAAATGCCAGTTTATTCTAAAAGACAGTTTCAGTAGTGTATTTGGTTACAAAATTAATTATCCAATTCATTATGCGGAAATGATTAATTCACGACACACTTTTAATTTTAACTATGCTACTTTATTTAGACACCGTATCGCTCACTTATATTACCTATTTTGCTGGAAAATAAAGTTCTAAAATTACATACGAACGTTTTAAAAATTGCGAAACCATTTCTTAATGCTAATTGATGGCTACTTTTATC